>UELU01104974.1:0-11891 GCA_900490025.1 Megastigmus dorsalis
ATTATTTATATATAATATTGATCAATGGATTATTTATTCTAGGACATTTTGGAAGCTAGCAAACGCTTCACTAAAGGCAAGCAGGATGGTCAGACGATTCACGCAGCGATTAAAACCCGGTTGTCAAGAAAATTATTGCCCACCGTATCAGTTGATGGACTCGTGGTTTATGGCCTTCAGATTTCATCAAACTCCCAACATGCTGTTACTGGTGAATTGCTTTTATATTTAAAATATTTGAGTAACAAAGATAATGGCTCTTCGGCATGACAGCATTTTCATATTCTAAACATTTTTAACGTGTTTTATGCGAAACAAAATACCAAAGAAAATATATAAGAAAAATATCGTGAAAATCATGTCAAACGCAAAAAATTTGAAAATTCAAGGCAGTTTTAAAAGTACAATTCGTTTGAAGCATTTGCAAACATTGCTTAACAAGTCTATTACATAACTTTAATTTGATAGCAACATATGAATATAATAAAATTATTTTTATACTAAACTATTTACTATAATTATGAACAGGGTTCATTGTTTTTTTATTTATAAAATTATCGTTTTTTATACCATTCGAATATCTGTAACTACTTTACATACTAATATATATATAATCCTGGTAATAATTATATATTAACTGAAAAATAAACTTTACAGGAGCTGATGTAGAATGGATAATCGCTGGCAGTGGTTCTGTTTCACCTGGGACTGGTCGCACAAGAGGGCAATTGATCGCTATGTCAAAGATGGAGAATGGCGTAAAAGAACAGTAATTTCAAACATTTGTTCATCTCGCATTTAAAAACCATCGATTCATTTAAGATTAATTTATTAATTTCTTATTTCTAGAAATAATATTGAAAAGAAACCGAAAGTTAGACCAGCAAGTGAACACAGTAACACGCATGGAGCTGTTGGTAGAATGTTAGAAAATAATGAAAGAACGGCGTCCTGGAAACTTTTGTCTCAGTCAAATCAGGTAACAATAAGTATAAGGAATTTCATGTGGATTTTTGCGAGGAACCTGCAGTACCATATACTGATATGGATTTACATTCCAAAAATCATAATTTTGCAAGAATAATTTAGAAACGGTATAGGATGGACGATAATGAACTATTTTAGTATAGGAGAAAACTTGTTTTTTTTTATTCTAAATTAAATACTACGATCTATTCCGCCAATCTAAGAATATCTACTAAATGCATATTCAGAAAATAAAAACTATCATTCAAGTTAAATTTGTGTATAAATGCACATACGTGTACACATAATTTGTATCTTATATATATTTTTTTACATTTATGGTATATATTATTTTTCTTTGCTAAAACTAAATTAATTAAATATCAATTATTTGATTTGATAAAGCTTACTTAAAATTCTAAGAAAGAAATTTAAATATTTAAAATTTTAATCACTAAAATCAATTTCTATCCAGTCTGGGTACTGTAAGAATGTATTCAGAAATCATTTTATACTTTTTTAAACAAATACTTATATTGTTTATTTTTCCAGTAAAATAAGAATTACAGAATAAAATATAGAATAAAATTCAAAAATTCTACCTATAATTATGTAAAATTCATATATGATAGGAATAATTACACAATCCGTTTTATAACCTTCTTATTATCATTATAATCGTTACAATGGTATCATACTCACATATCTGAAGTATGCTCAAGAAGTGTAAACCAAAAATTAATGACTTGCTCGTCAATTTCGCGAGTATTTATTTATTTTATGTTTAAGTGTTAAGTGTTAAACGGCTGTTCTGATATTTAACGTTAATGTTTATAATTTTAATACACAACAAAAAGTTTCCTGAATCAAAATGCCAATTTATTTCAACAAGTATTTCTCGAGAATGTCGTCAATATTCATAAATTCTGCTATACAAGATTATATTTCAAGTTAACCCTTTATATTCAGAACCAGTACAGGTTATGAAAGAATTTTAAATACAAAAATTTGATCTTATCTAAAATATCTACGTATAACATTAAGTGCTACTAATATATTAATGAAAATTGAACCTTTTTTCCAGAATGACGAAATAAAATCAAAAAAGATAGATCGGACATCCAAATCAGCTGATTTATCTAAAGGTAAATAAATCAAACAACTAGAATCTATTAAATAGTATGTATAATTGATTTTGTTCTTTTTATCTGCAGTTAACAATACAGATTTCGTATTTCATAGTGAAGAAATAATTGAAAAAGAAAGTAACACTTTAAAGCCATATGCAACACCGAAACGAAGTGAAAGAAAATCCGAACGTCAAATTTTACTCGAAGATAATTTTATTCAGGTGAGAAAAGTTGAGTTTATTATGTATCTAATTGGCAAGCTAACTATTAATTTTTTGTTATTCTGATAATTACGAAATATCTAACTTTTCAATACTCCGTGCGCAAAATCAAACTTTGCGCACTTTTTATGGAAATAGTACATTGCGCAACTATTGGGCGAAGGAGATTATCTCAAATCGTGTCATTTTCACCTTCGTCCAGATAATCTCTTTCGTCCATTAGTTGCGTAGTGTACTATAAGTAACATAGTTCATAAAGTAAAATAACACAATTTAGTGATTGCATATAAGATTAAGCAGATTTGTTGAAATATTAATAGAATTCAAAAGCAATATCAATTTTTTTTAAAAACATAATTTTCTTTAAGTGTTTAATTATTTTTTATTTGATATTGCTTTTAAATTCTGTTATAACATACTTTGTAATAAACAAAATGATCCAGAACTACAGTATCCCAATATAACAATTCTATTTGAATTCAGATTCGTGAACCGCGTGAAAGTAGCACGCTCGTACAGAAACAAGAATCTCGGATACCAATTTATACAGGAGATCGAACTCCAGGTACCAAAGTTCTCGGTACAGAAATGAATCGGTGGAGTCGTGAGAAAAGTCTAGCTGATACGCCGAAGCACAGGGATACTTATAACATCGACTACGGCGAAACCAATGGGTAATATTTTTCTACACGATTTTCCTATGCTTATCTAAATGGTACTTTTAATCCCTGCAGAAGCTTGTAATCTTCTTATATTACAAAAATATCGTCCAAATTTAAATTTCAGTCATTTAACTATGCTTCAAAGGCGAAAAAGTCAAACCGTGAGAAGTGCCGTTCCGCAAACAAATAATTATACAGGGAATCTTGCACATAGCAACAGTCACAGGCATCCGCAATATGAAAAATTTTTTGACGACATGGACACTGACTTGAAGGTAACAAATAGTGCTTTTATAAATAAATTACAAAATATTTCTTTATACAGTTGCTTATCAAGTAATTAAACGGTGATGTTATTTGTAGGTTAAACAAGGACGTCAAAATCCATCTTCTTATCATTTTAAAGAGGACAACGAACGCGCGTACAGCTATGAAAAATTAAATAAAAGTTTCGACAACATCATCAAAAATTCACGAGCAGGCTTGAGAAGTGTACCGCATTCTCAATATTCATCCAAAACCTCTGAATCGTAAGGATCTTATTAAATGAAAATCAAGTAGTTACATTTGAGGGGGTTTATAGCTCACACTTTTGTTTAATATTAAAAATGAGATTAAAGATATCACCAATCAGCTGTACTCCTTTTTCTACAGTTTGACAAATTGGACTATCAGAGATATGAAAAATTTTTATGTATTAAATTAGAATTGTCGTAAAACTATATGTATTTTCATAGAATAGCTGATAGCGAGAAACAGTTCACTTCTTCCAATTCTTTTCTATTACGTTAACTAAACTATTTTTCTCGCATTAAAAGGGAATTTTAAGAAAATTTATTTAAACTTAAAGGAACGTAATAAAAATTAAGCAGAAATTCTCAATTTAAATGTAGCATAATTTTTTTAAAACTGATTGTATTTTTATTTACTTGCAAAGAAGATTTCATATTTATAATCACTAACTATTTGTAGATACGAATCGATATATCAAAGGCAACAGCGTTTAAAAGAAGATAAAGGTGGGCGAGTGCACGAGACGACTAGAAGTCCCTTGTCATCGTATGGGTACGAATACGGCGGATACAATTCTGTTAAGAAAGTTCAAAGCCAGACTGTAAGTTTTAATGTGCCATACTTCAAACATTTTTGCGTAATATTGCGGTTGTTACCACCAGCTTGTAATATTCCAGAATAAAAGTACAAAGGAAATGCAAGAAGCGAGTAGCCGAAGTCGTCAGAAAAGACGCATGTTCGTATCGCCGTTCGATGATATTCCAGCTCAAAAGTCTATGGGATTGATGTGAGTATCGATATCAATCATAAAGCATTATTTATCGTGTTTCAATGAAGTATGCAAAGTTTCGTTTTATGTACAGCTATATAAGCATATTCCAAAGATAATGGAACACCGATTTGACGTTATTCATAATATGTAGAGTGTTTTGTTTGGTTGGAAGTGCATGAAAGTACACGCATAAGAACTATATATTTTATAAAAGTATATAGTATAAAATATAAAACAATGTAGGTTGTAAACACATTTAATTATATTTTAGTATATTTTGAATGAGCCGTTCGGAAAAGCGAACAGTTATATCGTATGCCTATCCCCTGACTTTTATTTAAGTAACCTAACGAATTATGACTCTAAATGAGTAAGTATTCACTTATTCAAATTAGGCGAGTAAAATATTGAAATTTCGACGAAATATAAGTCATTGCGAATAATCGGTATAATACACACGCAATTCTGAGGTGGCCAGCAACGTATCCCGATTAAAGCCGACCTGGAATGAGTAAGTAGAAAGGAGCGCGCGACTCGCGAAAATCTCGGTCCACGATGCGATAACTCGCCCCCGCGGCTTTCCTCAAAATGTCGCAGAGATATTAATAGGAGGAATATTTAGCGCGCAGCGGCGGTCGTTGTACCCGTATCCCTACGACAATAGTTGTGCTGAATTAGTAGCCAGGCATAGGGAGATAAGAGTCGCGCGCGAGCGCTTCGCATGTCCCGAGATCGTAATTCGATAAGGTAAAATCACGCTATGCGCCAAAAGAGCCTGCTTTGTAGATAAAACCATTACATTTGCGCTTGGGCTGTAATATTTTCAATGGCCACTATACTTATTTGACTAGTCTTTTATCTGCACTTTTTTCAAATTTCTTATTTCCTCTTTCCTGGTTATACGTCATGGAAAGCCGAGGTAATAATATACTTTATTCCGTTTCCGTGTGCTTCAGTGATTTGTTCGTATTTAGGTCCCTGTTAAAGTATTTATAGCGGTGTATTAACGCACGAAACGATCGGAAGCGAGAGAGCCAAAGAGTTTCAGGAACATACGGCGGACACGAGATTTTGCGCCGTCAATGCCGGTATACGCATTTTTTACGAGTGGATGACATCGTTATACTAAACACATTTTCAAATGCTTCGATATTCTTTTCGCTCTATCACCATACAGATGTCCTGAAAAGATCCTTGATATGATTGACAGTTAGTAAAATGCGGAAGCGATGTAACAAAAAAATGCTTAAATAATAGAAAGCCATCGAACTAATTTTCTTTCCGAGAACCGACGCCCATTATTCAAGCGGCAGTGCAATATTAATTTACGCGCAAAAGACAAGCGGTAAGAGAAAAATGGCCCAACATTTTTTCGCCAAGCCTCGGAGTAACTGTACGGCGACACTCGGCAGTGACAAAAAACGTTTTCATTCCTATAAGCGGTGCATGGCGGCATCGATTTTCCTCGTCGCTCCGACGGTCGTCCCTAGACCAAAGATAAATTATATTGCTGCTGCAGCCACGAGTCCTGCTATACACGCCGACAGTTTACACACGAATAGATATATATACATGCACTGGATGCGGGATATTTGCGTGTTGAATGGCCTGCCATTATCGGTCATTACTCCCCTCTGAATATTTCAAGTTCAATCCATATTATGTATGCAGCCGTCGTTCGTCTAAAGCCCACACCGCAGCTGCGCTTTTACGCTCTTTTTGTATTCTTTCTTTCGATGCGATTTTTCACTTAGCCACTACTTTGAAAATTGCTCGCTCTTTTATCTGATCGATGTAGCTGATTTCTTTTTATGCTTCCAGGATTATTTGCGTAGCATGTACAAATCAGACCGTGCTTCTTTTGCAAATTTATAGAGATAGCTGGATAATGAAAGTATTCCGCTATTTCGCCAAAAGAAAAGAAATAGGTTTTATCTAATGTTAAAATGATTACTATCCTATCCATAGACGAGTCGCATTTAATTTTTAATTGGAACTCATTTAGTTAAAGCGCCCCACGATTCTATTTATAAGCCCCACAACAGCGATCTAAGACCCAGATTTCGAAGTAAACGTCCTTTCAGCTGGCACGTTTTAATCAAATTTCTACATACAAAATGGCCCGTTGAATGGTGCACTTTTGAGCGAGCAGCGGATAATAAAAAAGAAAGAAAAAACTGCATCGAGGCAAAAAGCTTTCACGTTTAATTAAAACGATGACTCGAAGGGTTTGGTGTCACCGCGCCGCACAAAGAAAAAAGGAGCACAGCCGGCAAGGCTTTTCTCCCCGTGAAACCAAACGAGTCCGGCATAATAGTAAGACGACAAAAAAAAAAGACAAAAGCCGCGAGGAAGAAAGTTCGAGGGTTTCTTTTTTTTTTATACGTCGGTATGATACTTAATTTGCGTCAGTGGAGTTGTATACGCGTCCCCGTTCACTACGCACGCAACCGAAATTTCGTGCGTCTGGCCTAATTCTCGTGCGGGGTCGAAATCGAGGTCAAGACCCCAAAATGTCCTGTAGTACGCACAAAAACGCGATCATCGCATGCTATATGCATATATATGTATATATTTAACAAGTGTGAGTTAGTCGAGTATCGATCTCCTCCCAGAAATTCCCCGTGCCGCGATGGCTAGACGCGGCCTTTCGTATAAACACAGACTCAAATTATTTCCACGAAGGAATTCACTTTGAGCAATTCGGTCGATAAACTATTTTTCTTTTTTTTTTCCCGTTCGGTTTCACTATTTCTCCACGACTTTCTCGTTTCGCTTTGTCAAAGCTATGGACGGGCGAGTGAATATTTGATGGACACCTCAAGTTTAGCGGAAGGTTAGTTTTTTGCACGCTCGCGGCCCGAAAGATGTCAGTATGGAGAGTTGATTACTCGAGCCTCTCAAGTAGACTAAGTAGGTATAAATAAAATTTGTTAAATATAGAATTGACTAATTTGCGTATACTATAGCTATTTGCTCCGTGCAAGTAAGGTGTCAACATGGACATCTAGATCAGTAAGGGTGGAAATTTTACATTACGTCTTATGTGAAATTTTTTAAAATGTCAAATAATCACTAAATTAGATGCTATGGTCTGCGTCTACCCCCTACAGTACTAAGATGTATAAGTATTATAACATTAACTCAATCTATATATAACGCTGTATATAGATATAGAACGTGTATTCAGTAATCTAATTTAGTTATTATTTCACATTTAAAAAAATGCTCCATAAGACTTTCTACCCGCTGTTTCTCTGTATCGTCACCTATAGCGCGCTTCTATAGCTTCGCTTACCCCCTCCAAGCTGTGTCGCACAGAGCGAATATCCATCCGCGCTACACAAACATTATATTATATTATTAAAAAAATATTAAAATTGTGCTTTGTAATTGTGTTAAGTAATTGATGTATTATATCACTTTATAATATATTTCTAAAGATGAAAATTCCTAAATTTTGAGGTTAAAAATTTTGAAAATCATTATTACACTATTTGTCATTATTTATCAATAACGATAAGCTCATATTACTTAATATTTATACTTAATTTGAGCAAAATACGTTATGAGCAGGAATCTCATTTTTTGATTATTTAATTTACAAAATTTAAACTCATTCATATTTCGAGCCTTAAGGGTATGTCGGAGCCAAGAATGACCGTCGCTTAACCTCGCGATGTTTTTCCAGAAATTTGATTAGATTTAATAAAATAACATAGATCTGAAGTGACAGAATTATTCCTTATTGAAATATGAAGGGTGCTCTTCTTTGAATCGAATATAAACGTTTATAACTTTGATATTCTTCAATAATATATAAATAAGACATGTCTCAAAAACGGTCACACCGAAAAGGCGCTGCCATACTTTTTTCCAATAATTTAGCCACATTTTACAATAGAATGAAATTCTTAAGAGTGCTATGCATTCTTTATTGAAATGTGAATTGTGCTTTCTCTTCTTTTTGTAAGATATACTTAAACTGGCGTTATATTAACAAAACAATGTTAGGTCACATGACAGTCATTATAGCTTCGAATCCCCTTAATATAGCAATCAATCACATCTGTTTTATTTTGGCTTCATTTCCTCCGTTCATCACTTTTTTATAAGGGGATAAATGAAAAAATATTCAGATGGATGTGTAACTATAGTATCAAAATAATTATAATCAAACAAATTATTATTTTTTTTTTTAAAATAATGGTATTTATTTTATTCTGTATACAAACAAAACAATATTATGTCATAAAAATATCCCTATTGTTAACCGATTTCGATAACATTATTTACCATGTAGGATAGATGGCTAAGCCTTGCTATTACTGTAACGTATGCCACTAAATCGATACGCAAGTGCGTGCTTAAAAAGTAATTAAAACAGTGGATGGAATCTCATGTATATATTGGTAGTCAAATTATTGACACATAAGCGAAGGGAAGAATAAAAAGTGGACTATTATTTGAATTTTCTATATAGGTAGGTATTCTTTATACTTTGATACTTATCAAAAAGAAAAATGAAAGGAAAAGAATATTAAGTTCATATTATATGAATACCCTGAAACAGGGTTTACATAATTAATTTATATTTTATGCTGAACTTAATTACAAATAGTTCGTATTATTGAACACACATATTCGTATCACCTTGGTACGAACGTTTCTGTATTCTCAATCTGTTAAACTTTTAATAAAAAAAATACTCATCGCTGCACTTACGGATAGACTCTACTAAACAAACAAATGCACTAATAACTTCGCACCCAATCTGAAACCACTAATCACAATTTTGTTATCTATATAGTAATCACAAATCATGCTTAATCAAGTCCATAAAAGAAATCACGTTTAGTGCAGTAATCGCAAGATGAAAAGTCATTCGTCGCTGATTTTCTCACCCTGATTAAATCTCACGGTGTGAAAATTACCGAATTTCCCACTATATCTAATTCCCGACCTATCCCATAAGCCATACGCGAGGAACGCACAATGGACACGTGCGATCGATGCACCCCGGCTGCCGGCACATGCACACACGCGTCGAAATCACTCGCGGGGACAGCTATTCGGAAAGTCACGCGCGCAGGTGATATAATTATAATTGTATACACGACCCCCACGCGTAGGCTCGTGTCCTATACGCGATTCCCGGGGTAAAATGGACTTTTTTCCTAATTGTTTCACGCGTGAAATGATCTAGATTTTTCCCGACCGCTCGCAGCTTTATGGGAAAAATGTTGTACACGTTTGTATTAACCTGTTAACCCGATTCTCGTATACGTGTGCAATCTTGTCGGATTCGATACTAGCGAATTTTCTCGCTAAACATATTTCGTATGTTTTACAAGATTGCTCGAGGTATGTTTAGTTGTATTTTGTTGCAATTTTCAGATGATTACAGGATATTTATTTATTTGGCACGCGGAAATTGAAACTCACAAAGTGCAAATGTGCCACTTAGAGAGTCGTAAAATTATATAAAAATAATATTGCAGGGAGCAAGCGATGTAGAAAAATTTATGCCTCAGCGAGAAGAGCGATAATCTTTATTCTACTCGTATTCTACTCACGCGAAAGGTATCAACGCATTTTACGGTCACGAAATATTTCCCGATTGTTCGTATAATACGACTATAGAAAATAATCATTTCCCGTTATTCATTTTATAATTGCGGATCAAAATTATTAAAAAAAAAAAAACTACCTAGTAAAGGTATAATTGTTTACTTGGAAAAAAATTAATTAAGTCAAATCATGCCGAATGATTCAATCGTTGCAACAAGAGGCAGAGGAAAATTCGAATTGCCGTCCTTCCAAATTTCTCGCAAGCCATATACGTCGTCGCGTCCTCGATCTCGCAAAGTATACACGCGCCAAGACCTACCTTACGCACGATATACATAAATTGTCGCCGCTTCGATCGCCGCAGCTCGTGTATATAAGTATACACATGTATTTTTCGCGTCGGGCCTCGCGTACAGCTCACTCTATTTTCGTCCACTTGTCCGTACGCAATAATCCATATGGTAAGTGTAGAAGGCGAAGGGGTTGCGACTAGTGGCTACACACGCGTGATATACCCTATAGCCAACGAGGGAGACGGGAGTGATACTGACGCAACACACACACACACACACACGCGAATTACGCTTCGTGTTATAGGTACATATACAGTGCGAATGTACAGCGCGAGACAGGAGTGAAAAGTGCGCGCGTCAAGTTGCTGGCTGAATTATTTAGTATGCGGAGGGACAAATATTTGTTTGTCGGCGCGACTCTGATGTGTCTGGGTGTCGAGGGGACAATTGAGTTGTTTGCGATTAGACCAATTAGGAGTGGCGCTTATGTGAAGCATTGGAAACAAAGCTTTGCAGAACCATATATGTACGATTTTTTAATCGAATGCTCACGGCTAGACGGTATATATATATATATATATATATAAGATAGAGTCGGAACCGCTTCGAAAGCTAAATAAATATCGCTGTCTATATACGTACGCTATAAATCTCCATCCTTCCGTGTAATATCCAACTATAAGCATCGCAATATTCATCGAGCAAAAAAGAAAAGAATGTATAGGCATAAAACAATAAATAAATCAGCTTCCTGGAAGACTGAAAATGTCGGTACAGTTGGGTCACTTACCTATATACGCCTACCGCAACAGACACGCACACACACAGTCATCCACACATGTATAAAAAGTGTAATCCAGACCGACAGTAGCCATGAGCGACATGCGCTTATCTCGATCAGAGAGAGAGAGAGAGAGAGAGGGAGAACACGCGCGAGAAAGGTATAAAATGGGGGTAGGTTGTGCGGGCGCGCAACGGTCAGCGTTGCGAGAGCGCACCTTCCCTCTCTTTCTGTCCCTATGACTATTTGCTGCTTTTCCCGGCGCCGACGGCAGCGTATAGAGCCAGTAGTCGTAGGCGCTCGGCTTGTGTCGCGCAGAGCTCATCGTGAACCGTCGCTACTCGCTCGGGACTCGCTCGGGACTCGGGAGCGACGCTTTCGCGCCGCGCTGCGCTTATCCGACTTATCCGCGCCGGGTGCTTTTTACTTTTGCGAGTCAAATGCGTGTCTTTGGTTGTTTTCTCGATATTGCGCAGTGGGTGGAGTTTTCGTTGTTCGCGTTAGGTTTTCCTTAGCGGGAGTGAGGTAACGGAAACTGATTTTGAGTTGTTCTTATATGACGGTGTTGATTGGGCTGGTTTTGCGGAAAATTCTTAGTCCAGTCGCAGTTCTTGAAAATTAATATAGATAATTCTAAGAGACCTTATGAGCTTTTTACTTGCAAATACTTTTTTCGATACATTATAATTGTCACATTATAATAATTAAGATTTAATCATAGATTTGATTCAATATAATTTGTTATTTGCTGATACAAATTTCTCGATGTAGAAAAATACCCATTATATCAGCAAATAACATTATTGAATCAAATCTATAATAAGATTTTAAATATTATATTATACAATTATTAGTAAGTAATTTTGTACATCCAGAAACTTGTATAGAATAATCTGTCATTATACACGTGATTTAACTAAACAATCTGGAAAATTTTGCTACGCAGTTTTAAATATTATCTATATATATATATATATATATA
>UELU01104976.1:0-11302 GCA_900490025.1 Megastigmus dorsalis
GCTGCTGCTGCTGCTGCTGCTGCTACACACAAACACACAGATACAGACACAGGCTCGTAGACAGAGAAAACGGGTTACTCGCGGGGGGTAGGCGAGCTCGCGTAGGGCTTATATACGTTTACACGCACAGACACACACACACACACACACACACACACACAGACACGTGGTGCGAGCGAGGAAAGAGCGAATAGAGCTGCGGGGCTGCTTCGGCTGCCGGGGCATGAGGCGGCTGCTCGAAACACGCGAGCGATCCTCTGATCCCCTCTCGAGATATCGGCCGCTCACTCACGCGTCCCTCGCTCGCAATGCAACGCGGTCAGTTCCTACTTCTCTTTTTTCTCTCCTTTCTCTCTCCTCTCTCTCTCTCTCTCTCTCCCTCTCTCCCGTTCCCCAAGTCTTCTATACGCCTTGTAAGTACGTGTGTATGCATGAGCGAGAGAGAGAGAGTTTGGTATATAAGCCTTGTATACGTATAAGAGCTTTCCATAGCTGGACGCGGTAGTGCCCCAAGTTCAGGGCTGTAAGGCGCTCAGGGCGCGATGTGTCGGATAAAAAGCACCAGTCGGTATTATAATACATTTTAGGTGAATTTTAGTATCCCCTGAAACCCCGCGTATTACTTTTCACTCTTGTCTGTGCAGGATTTTGTATTTTCTGTAATAGTAAGGGTTGAGCTAGTTTGTGACTATAGTAATTTAAATCATCAATTTTAATTATTTTATGCAATTCTTTATTTTTTATTATATTTATATACCTAACTGCATAATTTTTTCTTTATCTTTAATAAGTTGTTAAACGAAAATAATGGTGTTAATGAATGGAACTATAATAATATTAAGTTAATTATTTAAAATGTTTTATTTATATAATAGATTTTAAAACGATATATTACAGCTGATAATTTAAATATGCACGCGAATAAAATACTGGTGAGTAGATAGATAAGTGTTAAGGTCATTTTCCTTGAAAAGAGAAAATAGAGATAAAAAGAGCCTTTGAGTGGTTACCTTCAAATGTTCTGAAGCACTTATAGATGTTTCGTTTTAAGAACCGAACTCAATTATTAGGTTTTTATAGTACATAGTGTCTTTAAATGATTTATTTACACAAAAAATATTAAGAATAACTAAACAGCTGTGCTACTTGGTAACGGAAGCTAATCATGATGGTTGTTTTTGTTATAGCTAAGATTTGTTGTTTAATGTCACTAAGAAGTTTGTAAGCTCAATTTTTTTGTCCTGATAAGTATAATCAGTTGCTGTATTTACATGAAGAAAAAAAAATAATATACTGCATTATTTTTAAATATTCTCCAATCCCTTCAAATAGGTAAAGATTGACAAGTTCTGTTTATAAGTCTGAGCAATAAAAGTGCTTTTCAGGTCAAATAATAAAACCGATGAAATGGTACAAACACCGCTGAACATTGGCTTATATACCGATCGCGATTGTGTGGCTCGTAAAACTCGGCGCGCATTTATGAGAGAAATGCTGACGTCGAACGTTACATATTCACATATTATATGCTCAATCGGATTTTATAGAAGCGAACTCTGCGCGGACATTGAAAGTAAAATATTTTAAAATGCAAAAACTTACGCTACTAAACGCTTCTTTTTTTGCTCGATCAATTTATGTACGATCAAGTTTTTTTTTCGCTTCAGAGTCCGTATGTATGTGTTTGAATACTAAACGATTTCAGGCTTACACGTGCAAAACAAGTATATCGATTAGTTACGAATGAAAAAAAACGTCTTTGCAACGATCGGCGAGCACTGCGAATTACAAAATTGTTCGGATAATGTATTTGCGAGGTAAAAGTCACTTAGGTGATAATTTTTTTCCAACAAAGTGGCATTTAATAATTGGCAATATCGATATTAGTATCTTTTGAAGCATTTTATTTCGAAACTATATCACGATTATTTTTCTGCGTCGTGTCGCAAGCTCAATTTTCGACGTCTCTTTCTACATTTCGAAAAAATTTATTGATTTCGCGTGAGAGCGGTGAGTAAACACAAAGTCGAGCTATAGCGAAAGTATCCCCAAACAAGAGAGGCATTTCCGAGCACATCCGGTCTTCCCATACTGCATGTGCGCGCGCGCGTGCGTGTGTGTGCGTTACGAGCGCGACGCCATTGAGTATCGTAGTCGTCGGGAAAAAGAAATCGAGTTTCGTATGATAGATCGGGCTGTTTGGTTGACAGGGCGTCGCAAGCGAACGCGCGAGAGTCGAGCGAAGGGTGGACCGCCAACGCTGCGTGTGTGTGTGTGTGTGAGGGAGAGAGAGAGGGATGAATGAGAGAGACGGGAAAAAAGGGGAGGAAGAGAATACCAGCGAGACCCTTCTTCATCTTCTGGACCCCGCTCTCGGACTCATGGGGATTGAGGGGAGGTAGTAGAGGGGGATGAATCCATTGTGAGCTCTGTCCAACCAGAATTCACGAAAAAATTTTGCCTCGCTTCTAACCACGCCCCACGGTTTTATTATTATTCTTGGCTTTTCTTTCTTTTTTTCCAAGCCAGGCTGCAAAATGATAATTCCAGATTTTTCCTTAGTCTTTTACTCGAACCAAACTTTCAATGTTTATCTTCTACATTTACGTATGGTAATGAAGAGTTCTACACGACAAATGTTTATTGTGCTAACACATAGATTGTTTCATCCAAAGAATTTCTGAACCATTGTAGCTTTTATATGTGTGCATGGTACTTTAGGAAAAGATGCCGTTGCATTGGCAATTTTATGTTCAACAAAATATATGGGATCCAAAAAGTATTTTTAGTAGTGTTGTGCTAAAACACACCCGCCCCCAATAATTCCATGCATGAAATATTAAAGCAGCAGCGAGTAAGAATCGCAGCGTCGCGGCGGGTGATGGTGGTAACTCGAGTTGTGATAAAAATCGAAATGAAGCCACGACATTTTAGAATTTCGGCAAAGCACCGAGGCTGCCGTGGCTGCAGGGGGGCAACAAGTTGACAAAAGAGATAAGGCGCCCGCGGGCAATTGCTTCCAAGCCCGCGCTGCTCCAAGCGTAGCTCGAGAGGGTTAAAAGAGTGGAAACGGCTGCACACGATCGGTTGAGGAGGTATATATAAGGTAGGTATATAAGCTTTCCGCGCCGTGCGCACAAAAGCCAAGGGGGTTCGCATGTCAGAGCGCAATGAGCGCCCGTTGAGATCTTGGCCCGTCATCATCCCCCGCGCGCCGTCCGGTCCCGCTTTTATTAATTCGATTATAATGAGCTTTTAAGCGAGAGAAGAGCGCACAATCCCGGCAGTAAACTCTCTGAGCGCGCGCGCTTGTGGCTAGATTATGCTATATACCGCGGGTAACTGCATAATGTATGGGAGAGAAAGAGTGGGTGCTCTCGTATTGGCAGTTAAGGCGACGCTATTAAGTAAATTGAGCCGCGGATTATAACGTGTACACGTGTGTGTATGTGTGTGTATGTGTGTGTGTGTGTGGGCATACGCGAATCTGCATGGCATATACGCTTTTATTGCGCATGATCGCATGAGTGCATTGTGATAAAAAGGTGTACGCGCTTTGGCTTAATTTGTTTTTTTTTTCGACTTAAGTACACGTATTATGCGCTTGATAAGACGGAAGAAAATAGGAATTTAAATGGTGTTTCTTTTTGGCTCGGTAAAATACGGTGGTTATATAAAAATTTATAAAATGCGTTTTGCGCTTTGAATTTTATGACATAATATGGATATTCTATATTTATGAAGTACTTTAGATAATTTTTAATTTGATTGGAATCAGGTATAAATGTGAATTATATTTCAGAATACATTTTTCACTGAATATTAGTATGGTTTTAAATTTATGTTCTATAAAAAATTTATGCAAATGATATTATATTGATATTATAGTATTCCGTAGATTAAAGTTTAAATATCGAAGCAATGTTTAGGATTCAGATATTATAATTTATAAATTATTTATATTTACTCCTAATTTATATGATTATTTATTGTTAATATAAAGTGTACGAATATAACGCGTGTCAGAAAACACATTACATCAACAAATGATTGTTTCAACTGATCATATTTGCATTTTTTAACGTTTAAATTAATAGGTAGGTCATGTTTTATAATTAATTAATAAAAATATGTCGCCATTGGATAATAAATTATTTTACGGGATTTCAAGCAGATACATAATTGATAAGTTCGTGTTGGCTTATTTAATTTCTTTAATCTTCTGCTTGCTTTAAATACTTTCACATACTTGCTAACTGTATGTTGGTAAAGAAAACTAATTTTTACGAGAGCTTGTCTAGATAAAATTAAAGCTGGCTGACCCTTCTAAAGATTTAATTGATTTTGTACATATTAACCAATCGCTACGCTCTTGACTTGACGTGCCAACTGTGGGTTGATGTCAGCTTTTGTCTCTCTTCCAAATCTTAGATTAGAGATATTAAGACTATAGATCATCTGATTATTCTTTTCAGTGATTGCATTGTTATTGCTTTCAAAAGCAGTTTTCAAATCCGATTGTTTTATATTTACATTTTTATTTACATCCCAAGCATTATTTTGTCCCAGATAATTAAAAAGGTTCTTAGATTAAATTGCAACTTTTTAATTAAATTATGTTGTGGTTTGAAAAAGTTTGTCGGTCATTTTTAATGACATTTCAAAAATAATGTTTTATTATAGCACCTCTTCTAATAAATTATAAAAAGTGAAACTACGAAAGGTTCTTTCAAAAATGAAGATACGAAATTCTGTTATTTTTAAAGAATTTAAGAAGGTCGGGTTTCTCGGTTTGGAATATTACTGGTCAGTTTACCACGGGTTTCGGTAATATTTTTCATTTTAGACTTACTTGATGATGAATTAAATTCTGTTTTTAATTTTTTAGAAAAATTAGACAACATTTAATTATTATTATTCAGAGACTTGACTTTTACAGTAATTACAAGTCAATTGTAATGGGCACTTAATTATTTTAGAATAAAAATCAGGCGCAAACACGTGCAGAATACTGCGCAGTATGAATTGTCCAAAATTCTTATCAGCTATTATCAGGAGCGATTAAGATTTGTTCGAAGACGAACTGAGACTTTCATTCTCTTTGTTGTCAAGAAAAAAAAAAAAAAACACGAAGATCGTACATTGCTATTTTACAAATGAGTAAATCTTTCGTGTTATATATTTCTTTTCGATATCGCGTTATCCGTCAGATCTGACTTTTTGTGAAATACCGAGATAAGTGTTTTCGATTCGTGCGAAATACATTTTAAATCCGGTGTCTCCTACTCGACATTATCGCCCAGTGCCCAACAGATCGCGCATACGATACCGACGCTATACTCGGCTAATTAACATCGAAACCTTTATACGAGTGCATATATGTATACGAGACATCCGGAGAGTATCATGTCATCCGTTTTTCGTGACTCGGTACATTGTTTATTTTATCTGCGTCGCTCGATGGCGCTTTGCTTATCTACCTTGTGGATTGGGCCTTGCTCGGGAGAATTTTGTGGAAAACCACTTCAGACTTCGTTGCTAAAATCTTTAGCGGACCTGTCTGTAATAATAAGTGGGAAATGACGATTCAGATTTTCTCGATTGGAATTTCAAGATACTCACGACGAACAAAAGGTTTTTGCTTCGTTATCGTTCAGGAAATGATTTTTCAAGGGCGACTTAGTAGCTTACGACTGAAATATTTTTGTTTTATCGATTGATTTCGTTTCATGCTTCGAGATAAATACTTTTAAGCGAATTTCGCAGCCCTCACGATAAAAATAGTAAGTGTTACGAGGAAAAGAATATTTTTCCTTATATCATATTTAGGCACGTGATAAGTGGCATTGTATAGACCTTGGCATTGTATAGATCTTAATTCTACATTGACTTAAATTATAGCCTAATTCTTAGAAACAATAAATTACGACTGATTTCAATGTGTTTATGATGATTAAGTATTAATTAACAAGTAAAGATAAAACGTTACATGATCTTTTGATGTAATTAAATTAGATAACCATTCACTATTTTATATTTTGGCTTAAGTTTAATTACTGTATATATATATATATATATATATAGTTATATTCATATTTGAAGATTATACGCTGCAGTACATTTACGCTTGCAGAATACAAAAGCCACTGCAGATTTTTCTTTCAATTTTATAATTCTTATTTAATTAAAATCTGTGAAGTTGTATGGTAACTGAAAGTATTTTAATTTATATTAAAGTAATCAACTAAGAAAAGTCTATGTAGACATTTTTCAACTCTTTTTAATTCAATAATTATTTTACACGCTTTAAATCAACTTCAGTGTTATATAGTGTAAGTGGGGCTTGGATGATTCTGTCGAGCGGTTAATTACATCATAAATGAAGTGCCAGTACCGTTAACTTATTTTCAAGTGGCCCACTCGGTAAGTAACACCTGTCATGTTATTTAAATTTTCGTCATGTCAAGCGCCTAATATGTCAGTGTCCTTCCTCAATCGATATATCAAAGAATGAATTCATCTAATATCCATGGAACGGCAAATAGATACAGCAGTTACAAAACCTCCTCATTACTAGATCTCGCATCGGTACTATTGTTTTAGCGTCCCGGTACACACAGGGTGCAAAACGCATTGCTGCACTTTATCCGACGCGCGCATCGCAATACAAGCGCGAAACGCTCGATCACGCAGCGGCAAATCGAAGAATTTAAGAGGTTCCGCTTACAACGTACTTATAGGAGTGCACATTGGGTGCTCGATTCCTGTGTACATACACAGACACGTATAAGATCGCGAGCTCATGCGCATGCAATGAGCTCGAGCGCGATTGTAATGTTCAGCCTCTGACAGATAGAGAGTTGGCAAGCGGTTGTCACGTTTGATTTATGGCCGCCGTATGGAGCCCCGCGAGCGTCTGCACGCGCAGTTGCAGTACCCGGTGCCTCGCGGCTTCCGTACAAACGCGGAGTCTCTTTGCGCGCGCGAGCCTATCTCTCTTCCCCCTTTCATCCGTGACCGTGCGCGCGCGAGTAACTTATCTGTTGCTCCGTGCAGAGCAAAGCGATTCGCGACCGCGCGCGGAAATCGACAATGTCTCTCGAATTAGGCAACTAAATTACTCGCGCCACCTCCGTGAATTTTCCGTCTAGCCCCTTCGCGTCTTATATAATGCCTTTTGCTTGCTGTGCAGTATGACTTTACTTTTAAGTGGGATACACGGTGTGGGCTTGAGATCTGACTCGATACCATTTAATGTATTTCATGATTGAAAAGAATTCGGTAATATATTACAGAAGCCAAAATTTTATTTTAACTTAAGAAGTAACGTATAAAGTGACTTCAAAAATGCTTGAAATAAAATATAGTTTATTCTTTCAAGTAAAAAGGTATGTAAAGTTCTTGTAATTAATACTTTACTATTGATAAATAAGGAGGATCGGTATATTTTAATAAATTTATAGTACCAAGTTAATTTAACTTGAAATGTAATATTTAAATTGCGTCACTTTTTCCCAGATGCAGGGTAAACTGAACTGAAATAAACTAAATTTTTATTGAACTTTTAAATGTGAATAAATTTTTATTTCGATACTAAATATAGAGAAAACGTTTCCTTATATTACATTATAATAAGTTTAAATTAACACATTCTCCCTTAAAATTCATTGTTCAAATAAGATTCATAATCGATGTTCCTATTAAACTTTGAAAAATTTTGACGCTAGGGATAGACGCCACTTTACCCCGCATATTTTATTCTGAAAGCGTATGCACTAAATATAGTTTTATTAATAGTTTTTACGTGACTTTCCTTTTTTAACCCCGTGAGTAATAATATGACGAAAAAATCCATCATTTTTCCATATAAGCATTTTGACAAGTAAATATTCTTTAAGATTATTGTTCTATTATATAAATTTATTGAATTAGCCACTTTTCTATTCATAATGTACCTTTCAGGTAATAATTGAAACAAAATCAATTTTACCCTTGGGCCTACAGTGTACTGGAAATAAACAAAGTAAAGTTAGGACCCGTGAAAATAATAATTTTATATTTTTCTTTATTTATTATTCTGTTTAGTTACGTCGCCAAATGATAAGATAAGAATATAATAAAATACTTCGTTATCATAGGATTCTATCCAAGGAAAGGAAATATAATCAGATTATATTTTAAAATATTCAATTGAACAATAATTTATTCCTAAGGATTATTTTATCAAATCAAGCTCTAATAATTACATGCTGTACTGTCCATAAATACTCATTTCACTTGATAGATTTATTAATGAGCAGATGTGTTGATTTAAAATTGGTACGTACAGACAATAGTATAATGCAAAGCTATTATAAAATGTAGTAAATCTAATTTTTCAGACTAATAGGTTAAACTATGTAATTACACGGTAATCAATTAGAGTATTTTTTTAAGAATCCTTTTTATAGATCATAGAACAAGAAGTGATCGGTTGATTTTTAATTAGCTTATCAATCCGATATAATACATATTCATTATACCAATAAAATCTTATTTTGGTTTTACTTTAGAATTGAAATAATTAAAAGTTTTAGAGTATCTCTAAAATTTGCTTATAATTTAATAAGAACATAAAAAATTAGATTTTAATCCCCAGCGGTAATCGTATTACAGAATAGAACGGTCATCTTATATCATCGCGCGCTAGCAGCAACAATTTCTATCTCACCGTTACGAGCGAAGCAACTCATGCGAATCTTTTCGCTGATTACGCAACATTCCCACCGATCCGCTAGCATCTAATAAGAGCTTTTTCGCAACCTCTCTCTCAGGAGCTCATCAGCGCGGGGCTGATTGAATGATTCTGCAGGAATTCTCATTCTTTCCTTTCTGCTCGTCTTGGAGCGCCCGAGAGTCAAGCGAGAAACCACCTCGATTAACGAGTTCGCGACTGGCTATTCCGATCCGTCGCGCGCACTCGGTGAAAACAGTTCAATTTCACGCCTGCTAAATCCAACACTTACCAGCTGGTTTCGGCACGTTCCTCTTGACCTGCATCCACTTGTAGGTGGGCACTTGCGTGTGCTGCTGCTGCTGTTGTTGCTGCTGTTGTTGTTGATGTTGCTGCTGGTGATGTTGAGGCTGCGTATGCTGGTGTTGATGCTGCTGATGGTGATGATGGTGATGCTGGGAGTGAACATGGTTGGAATGTCCGTGCGCATGAACTCCGTGCATGTTAGTGTGTATGCTATGGTAGACCACGTGATCTGGCGCCTCTTCTTTGAAGTGTTGCTGAGTTGGGTAGCCATCCTGCCTTACGTTGGCACTTTGACTGTAGTGTTGCTGCAGCGAATCCTCGCTCACCGGTAGCTGGTGCAGGTAACTCGGGCTGATCTGATAATCGCTGGAGTCATGACTAGACTGATGATGCTGCTGCTGTTGCTGCTGTTGCTGTTGCTGTTGCTGTTGCTGTTGCTGTTGCTGTTGCTGTTGCAATTCCTGATGATCCTGCCTATGCAGCGTTCCGGGCTGATGGTGCAGATTCGTAGGATGGAGGTGTCGATGTTCGTCAGTTCTAAAGACCGCCTGAACGTGTTGTTGTTGGTAACTCTGATGATGGTCGGCAGCCGCGCAGCTTCCATGTGACGCAAAGGACGACGAGGAGGACACGCTTGCGTAGTCCAGGTTCGTATAGCTCAGTCCGTTTTCGGAGGAAATGATGGGTGCACCGTCCTCGTGGAGGACTGGTGCTCCACTCGCAGAGTAGAAGCTTTGCGGCGGCGTGTTGCTGCTGGTCGCGGCATTGGAGTCTACCGTCGCAGCCAGGAAATTGTCCGAGGTGGCCGATGAGTACGGCGAGATGGCCGCTGTCTGTGGGTAGTAGTGGGCCGCGGTTGCAGCTAACTCGGGCGACGGTGAGACAGACACGTGACCGACGGAAGCGTTTTGGTGGTGGTGATGGTGATGATGATGGTGGCCTACGGAAGTCTGATGATGACCGCCGGCAAAGCCGTAATTCGGGTAGGAGTCAGGCTTGCCGTAGGTACCGTACATGCCCATGTCCATCATCATCATCCTCGCGCCGGAGTAGCATTAACCTTTGCACTGCAATGTTTTTATTTTCGTTGTTTTTATCCACTTGAGCTCAAGGCACACGAACTTTTTAACTTAGATATTATATTCCTCTGCAACTTTTTAATCGACGAACTGTTTTCACAATGATTGCTTACATTTTTATTCGATTGATCATCAAGATTCTTATCGACGCAACATGTTTTTATGCCCAAGTTTTAATCCTCCAAAGTAGTTTCGTCAATAGCACTTTGGTTTAGAAAAACAACAATTAATGACGAGGTATCCAATCACTACCACTTATAATCGCTGTACAGTCAATCGAGCTTATCACAATTCCTAGTGTATTAGTTTTCGCAGCCGTCGGACTGGTGCGACGTCACCCGTAGCCGTCGACTGCTGAAAGCGAACTGCCGCTGCTGGACGCGCAGGTGACGCAGGTGAGCGAGACTGACCGTGGCTCTCTCTGTCTCTCTCTGTCTCTCTCGTTCTCTCTCCTTCCCTCTCCTTCCCTGTTCCACTCGCGGGCCGTGGCATCGGCGGCAGCGTGTCCGCTGGCGTGCAGGGCATAAAGATCCTCGTAGCGCTTTGGTATACGGGGAGTAGGCAGTCCGCTGCCGCGGGGCGGGACTTGGCCGCGGGTCACGTGATTCCGTGCAGAGGAGGCGGAGCCGTCCAATCCGGCGTGGTCCTGCGCGCTGCTACTCGCGTCAGCATGATGGATCATCTTCCAGCGAATTTTATATTTTCCTTTTCCTTTTATCTGGTTCGTTGCAGTTGACACGTATCGCGTATATATACTTGTAGAGCGTAATATCGGCACCAACTTTTCAACCACCCAGAGTGAGAGGAAAAGAGAAAGAGAGCAAACTAGAGAGAGGAAAAAAGATAATATTCGAGAGGGATAGTCTGGGAGAGCGCGTGCTACCGCCCCTCGAGAGAAGGAGAGAAAATTTGTGCTCCAGGTTTCTCTCTTTGCCGATCCTTTCGACGGCGGCAACGACGAAGCCATAGCCACGACGGCATACGCGAGTCATGCGCGCTCACCTGTCTGCACTTTTAATTGAAAGCGACGTTTGACGAGTTCATCAACCGATGCGCATGAGATTCTATAGTGCGAGAGGTTTTTGTTTGCTTTTCTCGCTTCCGAATAGAGGTGCTGCTTAATGCGCGGAAAATGAAATTGTTGTAAATTTAGTTTTTCTCTTATGAAATTTTGATATTTTTGAAGTAAATAATTTTCTTTGGC
>UELU01104979.1:9912-22251 GCA_900490025.1 Megastigmus dorsalis
GGGGGGGGGGGGGGGGGGGGGGTGAAAGACAACGGGAGAGGAGGACAGCTCGCGAAATGGAAAACTCCTCTTGGCACAGAGCTTTGAAATTCCGAAAAGAACACTGACTATACCCGACGACGGCCCGTGAATTATTGCGTGCTGGGCAATGTTTTAATGAGATAATTCTAAAAGCATTGGGAGAATCGACAGTGAACTTCTGAAAGGAATAACAATGAGGAATTCTTTTTACGACTCAAGGCGTACGCTAATAAATTGATAATACTATTAAGCCACACGAAAATTGTATTTCAATTGATGACACGTTATTTATTACAAATATAATTAGAGTATAAATTAACTAGTTAGTCAAGAGAAATAGTAATAATATAAGTTAAGTAATGCATATTCGTTGATATGCGTTTCAAAATTTTACTCGATGAAGCAAAGTATTTATTTTACTTCTTCGGGAGTTTTTAAAATACAATTAACGCGATGCATGGAATAAGGTCTTAAGAGAGTGTTTGCAAATATCGACATTTGCATTAAAACAGTTAAGCACCGAGGATAGCATCGATTTTTTAGCTTAATAAGAGTTTTACTTATCACGAAAGTTAGGGGGAAAGTAATCGGGACATTAGACACCAAATTTATGCACCAGTGTCGATAATCTCGCGCTTCCCCATCGCAAGAAACGATTCCTGCCAAATTCAATGGCTTCAATTTGGTAATTAAACTTTTCTGAGAAGAAAAAGCTGAACTAACCAGTACCTAGACAGTTAGCCAGACAAAAGTGGTAGTGCAGCCACTACGACACACCTATCCGAAGGACTCGGGTGCAACAGCTTGCAATTCCTTGAGTTCCGTGTGGCTGACACGCTGCTATGTCTCTTCCATGGATCGAGAGGGCAGCTCTTGCATGCTTCGTGTAAGAAGGTTACATTATTGCGGCATTTCAGGCTTCACGCCCCATAGACCGGTAGCTCGCAGTAGTAACTTAAAGTCAGCCAGTAGTAACGACTGCTTACCCTCGTACATAACGGGAAACGCCGCTCCAGTCTGATACCATTTAGGTTCGTCGCTCTAACTTGCCCTCACCTTCACTGCTGCAACTCGTCTTATTCGCTTTTTATTTGTGCATTATGTACTACTCTTACGACACTTGCACGAGCTTCTTCCAAGAGCTAGACATGCATCATCGAAATTTTTTTTTCAATTCTTTGTTAGCGTATTCAAATTTCCAAAGAGTAGTCTGAAGCACTACAACGTGAATGTTAATCGTTATATATTTTTAACAAAAGAATATCTTTACAATTTTCATAATGTATGTGTTTAAACAGATCCAAGCAACATTTTTCTACTCACTTATAGAAAGTGATTGCTGAAGCATTTAATGTTAAATATGATAACAAAATGAAATTTACAAAATATTCAATATTTTTCTGGGTTTTCCTGTATTACCTTCTTTAGTGAATGATTTTTATTTTGATTGTCATTTTCAAAGGCATATTTGTTATAGTAATTGTGACTGACTCATTTGGCGTTGCTCAATATTAAACTATGTTTTATAATATCATATTAGGAGTACTTCTGTAAAAATAGATAACCAAATTTAATTTTTGTGTATTTATTTACTCTTTCAGTTAGATAAGCAATTGTAAATATATTTAGAACAGTATAGTCTGATTTCTGGTTTAGAATTTTGTCGGCCTGTGTAATTAATAATTTTTGACTGATTATTGTTGACTAATACCTCTAATAAAAAATAGTCATTGCAATCAAGTTAAAGCACTTCCTTTCGATAAAGTGGTTCAAGTCTCAATAGCCATGCTTGATAATTTTATTAAAAATGAAAATGATTTAAATATTACTAACGACTTACATGTCAAGTTTTAAATTTTTGAAGATTCTAGCAAGGTAAGTATAACCGAATCCATCTCAAATTGAACGACTAGAGTAGGTCCCCATCACCGATCATTCTAAAATTTGAGTACGTTGTTCCTCTTGAAAAATAATTCGTTATGTAATTTTTTATGTTTGATATCTATAAAATTGCATGTAATATGCAATTCTCAAATTTTTTTACTGAATCTTACTGAATTTTTAAACACCCGCCGTTTTGCGAGCTTTTTATGCTTCTGAATAGACAAAATATTATTTTTCTCAGTTTTGAGTTTACATGCATCCCATGTAAGATATTAAAAACTGATACATAAATAATTCATAAGCTATTCAGTTTTTTTTTCTAGAAAATGCACTTATTTTCTAAAATTCAATTTTTTTTTAACTTATTATATTGTACAATAGAAACGTTCCTATTTTGGGCCATATCTATCGAAAGACTTCGGAATGGTACCCAATTTAAGAATTATGAGTGTTTTTTTAGCAATAGCATAAAAAAAAATTTTTGGAACGAATTTTCTCCATGAATTTTTGAACGATCGGGCTGAAACTTTGGAAAGTTATTTATTATATTGTAGAATCGAAACATTCCTATTTTGGGCTATCTCCATCGAAAGGCATCGAAATGACACGCCATTTATGAATTACAAAAACCGGTTTTTTAACTATAACTTGAAAAAAAAATTTTTCGTAGGGTATAAATAGACGAAGTGCAAAAAAAAAAATACGTCTTTTTCCTATTGGACAGTTTTCTCTAAATTCAATTTCTTCCAAGAAACAGTGGTAAACGGTGGGAAATGCTAAAAATGACCTCTTTTTGGGCTTTAACATCGGATATATTAATTTCTCTTAAAAGTGTTAAATACAAAAGTTGTAGAGTACAAAAAGACACAACTTTTCTCTATGAAATATTTTTTACTAGGAGCGATTCGTTTTAAAATAACAGTAGAAAAACGGTCAAAAATGCTTAAATTAGCTAAACATGATCGCTTTTTAGGCTTTAACATTAAAAATATTTATTTTTCATTAAACTGTTAAATATAAAACTTGTAGAGCGTAAAGAAATAAAACTTTCTTGATGTATGTAACATTTTTTACTAGGAGTGATTCATTTCAAAATAACAGTAGTAAAACGATTTAAATTGCTTAAATTAGCTAAAAATGACCACTTTTTGACCATTAACAATAAAACTATTAATTTTTCACAAAAGTGTTACATGCAAAAGTTGGAGAGCATAAAAAAACATAACTTTTTTCTCCTATAAACTTTTTTTGTGACAGCAGATCCTTTCGTGATAACAATGAAAAAAGATTTAAATTGTTTTAAATTAGCTCAAAATGACCTTTTTGGCCTTTTACAATAACACTATTAATTTTTCACAAAAGTGTTACATGCAAAAGTTGTAGAGCACAAAAAAAGAAAACTTTTCTCTAGTAAACATTTTTTTCTAGGAGTGGTTCTTTTCAAAATAACAGTAAAAACGATTAAAACGCTAATGTAAGTATAAATGCAGTCATATTTGGAGATAAACTTGACTAGATTTAAAATGTAGTCCATCCTTAAGATCCTGAAATGTACAGCATCCTTGAATATTTGGAAGGAAGCAGCAGGATGATGAAAAGGTGGTTGCGCTTCAAGTACTAATTCATAGAACAATCAGGTGATGCTATTCAGTAGCGCCATCTCTTGGAAAATTGGTCTAGGTACTTGAATGTAGCAGCTATACAGCAACAAAATATAAATAATTACTAGTATTTTGTCACACCAGATGCTTAAGGTCATTTATTTCCAATTCAACTTTAGTGAAATTAGTAAAAATATCTGTAAATTGAACAAAAATAATACATTCTTTATTTATTTATTAAAAATACAATTAGTATAAGTAAAGTTCGATCTAACGAAAACTCTTAAATAAATATATTTACAACTTTACAACAATTATTTACCTTCCTAATTTCAGCAGCGTCAAGTCTTAATCTTTATAACCAGTGCATGCAGTTTAGTAGCATCGTCACTTCAAAAACTGATCCAAGTATTTGAAAACAGTAGTTATATAGCAACAAAAAACAATTAAAATCATAAGCATTTAATCACATCAGTCGCTTAATGTCCTTTGTTTCTAATAATGCAAATTTTCTTATAAAATTTATAAATTAAATGGAATTGAAAAATTTCTACAAATAAACAACAAATAATGAGTAAAAATAGCGATTAATACGGAGCAGCAAACTGATTAAATTGACCAAAAGCGACAAATTTTTGATAACAAAAATAGTTGTGACCATTGACATTTTTTAAAATAAAATTACGTCAACTTCATAGTAAATAATCAATAACTGAGAAAGAATAAAAGTTAATTATAATTAAAAGAATAAGAACTTTAACGAATAACACTTTATAATTGATATTAAAGTTACGGTCCATAAAAATACAAGACATGTTTCATATTCATGACAAATTCATGCAGACCGTATTAATTATTGCATTATATACTATACAAAATAATTTCAAATCATATCTAACTATATTTTTTGCATATTTAAGGTTACTCATGACTACCTGCTGGGCTCATCAGTAAGATGACAGGTAGTCGTATTCGCTTCAGAATTGCCCCATTACGTAAGGATTCTGAGTAAATTGAACCTAAAAGTGCAAAACGTACTGTTTTACACCATGTTTAACAATCGAGCATCGAGACAGATTTTTTTTTGCTGTTACCTAATCATAAACGAGAAAATAGTACCAAAACCAATTTTTTAAATCGATTTTATCTTACATTGATCGGATTTTTTTTTTGGTCAATATATATTTTGAAAAAGAAAAGAGATATCCATTTAATTTTAATTGAATTTTAAAGTGGAATACTGTCACTTTGTAACAACCATATAATGTTTTTTGATTAACTTTATATTTTACATAAACCTGTTTTATAAACTGATAAATAGCGAAAAACGTGTTATTTGGACTTAAAGGTTACGATGTCTCAAAAATCTGACGTAATAGAGTAAATCTGCGGCCAGATTTGGATTCAACATCGAAAAATACGTCGGAAATGACTATTTTTGTTTCTGTCACTGAACCATGTTGGCCTGTGTATTCTTTTGAGATATAAGCGAAAAGCTATTATTTTTTTCACTTTGCATGATGATTTGCATGCAATTTTAGGATTTACTTACTTTCAGGCTCAGATCACTATAATTCGGTCCCCTCGTTGTTATTGATGATTAATTTTTTCAAATAAAAAATTTAAGTTTACTGGACTAGGGGCTATTATTACTCTTGATATATCTTGCTGGCGTCAGACAATATTAAAAAATATTAAACTAGAACCTTTTTAAAAAATTGTCAGAATACCATTACGTATATCATACTACATATATCACAGAATATATGCGCAGCATGAATTCAATTGTTTATGATTCTGGAGGTAAAAGTTTTCGAGATTTTTTAGAAGATATTCCGCGTGTATTATAATTTGTGGTGCTTTGCGTGCTATCGGAGAGTCTCTCGGAAACAGATTTAGATCACTGCGTACTGGCTCAAATCTGCATCAGCGCGCATTCATTCGTCATACTTCAATATCGCTTAGTCTTGATACTTCGGCATCTTTATGCTCTTGACATATACACACCTCGGCAAGCTACGCTTCTTCTCGCCCATAAAAGAGAAAGTACGAAAGTAGCAAGAAGATGAAGGAACGAGAAAAGATAGGGCAGCTCAAGGAGAGATATTCCCCTTGCAACTCTCTTGCTCTCCGCTGTTGCTGTTTTTACTTGACTTTCCTTTAACCCAGACGCGAAGAATCCGGCAGATATATTATCGTTTTAAACTTTACTGCAGCGAAAACGATTCATCGTCATACCCGCTACGAATACCCCAATGAGTGATGGTTCTTCTCGGACAAGCACGCTAAAAATGCTATATGAATGTAATGCTGATCTTAAAAACCTGACTTAAGTAAAGTTAAGCTAGAAAGTAATGCTTATCGTAAAAGAATTACTTCCTCTCTCTATTATACCGCATAAAACATTTTTCAAAGTATCAACATCTATACCATATTTCGTATAAACAAGCTTCATTGGTACACTTAAATAATTTTATTATGAATTTATTTAGTTTTTATCTTACTCTTATTTTAGGAAGCTAATATCATAGCTTCTTAAATAAATTAAATAAGAAAGATATACAGTATAATATAATACTCTCAAAAATCGTCATACATGACGACTATCTATATATCTTCTCATTTACTTGTATTAGCTGATTAGACAATTCTAAATTATTTCTATGAGAATATTCGTAAACCTTTTTATAAGTTTATCAAAATATTAACAAGATTTAATGTATATTAGTGTTACGTTGTTAATTGACTCAATGAATGAATACAATTTAATTTTAAGTATAGAAATGACAACTCGTCCCACTGGATCTCCACGAGTCAAAACTTTATTTAAAATTTGCCAACGTTTCGTGCGTTTTCTACGCTCCTCTTCAGGGCAAGTTTTTATAGTAGGTATATACTTCTAGTTTAATTTGTGACAATAGAGTTATGTCTATCATTTATTATGATAATTTTAGACCCATCGTGATGTTTAACTGGAAGATAAATTATTCAATTGTCTTGTTTTAGTTCTCCTTTTTCTTACTGGGTGCTAGGTGTTTGAAACTGTACGAGCAAGAGAAGCTTTTTCAACCTTATTATCATTTTAATTTTAGCAATTACTTTTACATATTAGTGGTATCGGCCGTTGGTTTTACCGTTGGTGCACTTAAATGCTTATCTGTAATTATAGATTATATTCTTGGCCTAAATGTGACAGAAACATGTGCTGTTACAATAAGATGATAAAAATCAAACTTGTATTTAAAGAGTTAAAACGTGTACAGTAGTAAAAATGCATATTTTTTATTGTCACATCGTCTATTATGCATGTGCTCTATTATTTAATGCACTTTAGAAATAATATTCAACCACACTATTTACATGAGGTTTTCTAAAAAAGTTATAAAACAAAAATGAAAATAATTAAAATTTGAAAAAATTCGAAAAAAAATTTTGGTTATATCTATATTTAGGGAGACAAATTCAACATCAGAATACTTTTGTCAATGACTCGTAATATATAAAACATTTTTTAATATATTTTTATTTCAAGAGCATATAACCTATATTATATAGCACTGTGTTCTGATTTATTATTTTATCACCGTCAAAGTTCCATCACATTCGATTTGTACATAATTTAGATAATTTTTATGATTTTTTATAATTGCCACAAATCTAACTGAAAATAAAAGTAGTTTAAAACTAATGCCTGATAAGATAAAATATTATATATTTTACGATGCTATGTTATAATTACTTTTTTATTCTTTTGTCACTTACAATAACGGTTTAATATAATAGTAAGTATATATGATTGTCGCGTGTTGTGTATATATGTTTAGTGTGCGTGTATATTTATATTTATTTGTATATTGATAAATATAATCCAATTATCTACTAAATTTTTTCACAATAAATCAAAATCGTGAAATATAGAAGTTTTGATTCCTTATGTTCGAGCGTAAGGGCTCGAGCATATATGCTTGTTATTCAGATGTGGCTGTACGTGTGTTTTGGCTTTGTTCGACGTACTTTTTATCTATATCGAATCTTCGATTGGGCATTCAAATTTTAACAGTTTCATAATAACTTTCCAAAAAGCTTTTAAGATTTCTTACTGTAAATAATAATCGGATTAATTATAATTAGAGAAATAGAACTTTATCGTATTATATTCTATTTCGTTCTATTCTAAATAAACGTAATAAAACTTCTTGGAAAACCGTTTTTTAACAATATTAGAAATTTAAATAATAATTCAATAAAAAGTAATAATTAATAAATATACATATATACCTTAACAAGTTGAAAATGATAATAAATTAATAACGTTACAAAATGATCGAACTTACAATTCTTTTATCAGTTTCAGTAATAATAGAAGCTACATGCGTAGTTCCTTCTATTCAGTACTAATGATACCTTCAAGAAGATTATCTATTTCATTCATATTTGTTAAATAAATGTAGTCACATAGTAGTGGAAATAGGTTTTTATTATAAGTAAAACTAGGAAAGGTACATCCGACTTCGACGAGCGATCAACGCAAAGTTAATGGGGACTCAAGGCGTCGCGCACAGCTCCCTCTAAGGTCCAACGTCTGAGCATCGGCGTATCGCCTCGCATTATATAGCAGAGAACATATAGTTTTACTATATTTACGCAGTTACACTTGTCAATTCTATATAAATGTTAATTATTTCAAGATCCTCAATACATTCGATATCGATATACAAAAAAGCTGAATAATATATATATGGATGATTCCACACCAACGGAAAATTAAAAAAATTTATAATCGCTGAAACTTTAGGAAAATATTATATTTAGTCCCCAGATTGTACTCTTAAATTTTAAGAGACCTATATGAAAGGGTGTAATTTCTATGAAACACCAAATATAGTCCAAAAATGGAATTTTTTTGAATTTTCAAATCTTTGTGATTTTTTATCTCAAAATTTTCTTATAAATTCATAAAAATATTAAATACAAGAATTGTTACATTTTACTTCAAGAATATGTTTGAATTTTTCCGGAATATTTGGTGAAGATCTGGAATTGGTCGATGTAGTACCTACTTTACAATGTAATCCATGTTGATATTTTCCTTTCTTTATGCACATTAGATTAAGTCCTTATGAAAGATGGGCAACTTAAAGAGATAAAAGATACTGCACTTTAAAGAAAGTTATTTTTATCAATATATGTGAAAAATGTGGATTAACACTGTTTTTTATAAAACCAATTTTTTCACATGATAAATGTGTATAATAAAGAAATTCACTAATCCTGCATATAAATATAGAATAATATCATCATCTTTAACATCAATTGTTGTCCACTACCCGCTATTAGTAATCACTTTATTATTTACACAGTCATATGCGATTAAACATCTGAAATAATCTATTTTTTTAAACTAGAGTGTATCACTGATCCATATAACTCCATGGACTTTTACAACCACTTTGATATTAATATTTGTTTAAATTTATTCAATAAATAGATTAATAAAATCAATAAATAGTCTTTTTTTTATGGTAGTTAAAAAGGGCAAATCGCTGAGGTCTGAGGCATCGAGCTCGGGGTCCGTCACCCGCCCATGAGCAGACCAGTGGGCTATCGTTAGTCAGGGCCGAGGTAGGTGATACCCATCGCGTTCGAGGCATCCGACAGCGACCAGTCAGCTAAACCCGAACCCATCCCCTAGCTCCTTGATCAACGGTTGATCGAATCAACTGCCGAGCAAGGAACTGTAACATCCACCCTCTTCACCAAACGGACCCGGGACTGTTGTGCACATTACTTCGGGCCGACCAGCGTGTCTAGGTCCTACGTCAATCGTATCTGTCTTGTTTGTCTTTGTCTATTCTCCGTTTGTCGCGTCAGTCTTCAAGGCAGTTGTCGGGCTTTTTGCCCTGTAGAACTTTAGTCACGTATCGTGTTATGTCATCTCATTTCTGTTTGCTGTTTAGCATTAATATCACGACGTTGTCTGGTGTCATGTACCCTGTCGTCGCTTGCAGTCTCTGTTTCTCGACTGTCCATCGTGGGCACCCGAAGAACGTGTGCTCGGCGTCGTCCCTGTAGTGTCCACAGTACCTGCAAGACGGGGCCATTACCTTCCTCATCCGATGCAGGTAGTGTCGGAAGTATCCGTGTCCTCAGAGGAGCTGGGTTAAGTAAAAATTTACGTGGTCGGCCCCCCTGTCCGTCTAGAGTCGTACGTCCTATATTAGGCGTTTCATCCACTTGTCTTTGTCACTGTTCGTCCAGCGGGTTTGCCAGTCTGCCAGTGTCTCTGTCCCTGCGTCTGTGACGGCTCTCGCTCTATGTTTTTCATTGCTCGTATCGTAGATCATCTGTCGCTCTATAGCTAGGAGGTCTACGGAGACCACCCCGGCGATCATAAGAGACGGTGCGGTTCACGAACGCGATTCGCGAGCACTATGGGGTTTCCGTCGGAGCCCCAGGCATTCATGCCTGAGGCGTGCGATGTCTTCTATCCACCAGTATACCGGTTCCTTGTCCCGTCTAGTCCGTTTCCGTGGCATGGAGGCGTCGCAGAGCCGTTTCAGGAGCCCCGTTGTCTCCTCTGCCAGCTTCTCTACTCTTTCCTTACCCGCGATGTCCCCGGGGATCAACGTCACTGGTTCCGGTTCACGGTCTAGTTGTGACGTTAGTCAGACAATGTCTAGTCTTTTGAGGTTCCATCCTATCAATAAATAATTTACTACACTCACTATTAGCAATTACATCACAGTTGATTGTTCAATAAAATCAATTAATATGAAATATAAGGAAACCATTATTTCTAAATCTTGAATTTCTCTATTGATGAGTGTACATGTCTAATATAAACTAAGCTTCTTTTTTATAAACTGTAAATCTTCATATTGTCACATGTTGCTGAATTCGTTTACTTCATATCCAAGATACAGACATAACTAATTCAACTGCATGTGATTTTATTATCATTTTAATTTTCAGATATTTATACCATAATATGATATGAGTCTACCTTGTAAAACATACACACATAAATTTTTGTTTTATTATATTTAAAAAAATGATTAATAAAAATATACTTATATAAAAAGTAACTTGAATACCAGGCAAAGAACTGTGGAATAATTTTCTTGTGTTATTGATATTCTTGTCAGCTGTTAAAACTGTATACACTACACTCAATAATACACTCATCTTAGGTATAGTATACTAATAATTACTAACAAATTTTTAATCGTGGCAACGAAATTAGAAAATATCAACTAGTAACGAGCAATTAATAACTAGTAATTAACAATTCAAAATTAGTGATTAGCAATTAAATTGAATAGAAGCTTAGTTTATATTAGGCATGTACACTCATCAATAGTATAAAAAGTTATAAAATTTCAGGAGAATTCACTTGGATCAGTGATGAACTCAAGATTTAGAAATCATGGTTTTCATATATTTCGTATTAATTGATTTTATTGAACAATCAACTATGATGCGATTGCTAATAGTGGGTGTAGTAAACCATTTATTGAAATAAATTTAAACAAACATTAATATTAAAGAGGTTGTAGACTAAGAGATAGTGACCGATTCTGTGCGGTGATTATTTAACGTCTGCCAATTTTCCTACTTATTATTATGGTTGAAAAGGCCCTAAAAACCGGCCAACTAAATTGTCCTCGTGGATATTGTTGTCACTATCTGTTATGCAAATTGTTAAAAAAAATGAGCAAATTATAGTTATTAGTTGACATCTGCCATATTTTTTAAATTAATTTTCAAGTAAAAAAAAACCCGGCGGCAGGTTATTGGCGTTTTCCGTCGATAGATTGCTCAGTAGCACATATGTGAAAATGTCGATGAATCGATAAAAAAAAAAAATTATTAGTTAACGTCTGCCAATGAAAAATACGTTTATATTATTCGTCAAAATGATGTCAGAAAATAGGCAAACGAATCGGATGGATACAAGTTATGCAGTAACATATAAAAAGATCAAAATTTGTCATTATTGTGTACAATTAGTTAACACTTCAAACTGCTTTTAAACTGAAATTTACTATATCAGAATGTCGATAAAAGTATTGGCAGAAAAAATCAAGCGGTTACAATACACAAAAACATTATTATATTTGTGTGAAAAAAATGGAGTGTAAATTTAATATTAATTAACGTCTGCTACTATTTCTTTTATAAAATATACGTTGTCAAATGATGATTTTTAAATTGGCAGACGATATTAGTGGATACAAAATTGTTTATTAAATTAAAAGTAGAAAAAAAATAGTTTTTATTTGCAAAAATATTAAAGATTATTATTAGTTACTGTCTGCCATTTGATGTTTTGTAAAATATATGTTGCCAAATATTCATTTTTAAATTGGCAGACGATTTTCGTGGATACAAAATTATTTATTAAATTAAAAGTAGGAAAAAAATTGTTTTTATTTGTAAATATATTAAATATTATTAGTTACCCGCGATCAGAGACGAGACAACGATGGACAGAATAGTCGATGGACTCTTCCCGTCGCTCCCTGAAAAGGAGTGGGCGGGAGATGAGGTCGACCACGACGAGGTGCCGGAGTTCACAGCGGACGAGCTCAGCCTAGCTGTTGCTCAACTCGCTAGTGGGAAGGCGCCGGGTCCTGATGGCGTCCCAGCGGAGATCCTCGGGATAGTCGGGAAACGACGCCCGGAGACGCTCCTCAACCTGTACAATATGTGCCTGGTGGAAGGAGTCTTCAGCAAAGAGTGGAAGACGGCGCGACTGATCCTCATTGAAAAAAAAAGGGTGGGGATCCCAACTCGCCGTCATCCTACAGGCCGTTGAGCCTGCTCAATACAC
>UELU01104982.1:0-15650 GCA_900490025.1 Megastigmus dorsalis
TGTTTGATCGATACATGCATATTTCGTTCCAAGCATGGTGCAATTTAAATTTACCGCGTTCAGCAGTTTGTTTATGCGCATGCGTGAATACTCGGTTGATCGTTGATCTCAAGTAGGTTTATCCAAATACCTCGTCATTAACTGTTAAGGAATATTCATTTCGCCGTATTTAAATCCACGTTTCTTAACAGTTAACGAATATTCTTAACTATAAAGAATCCTTTCTCTCAGTGTATAGATTTCAGTGTTATATAAATTACCGTCTCATTTTTACATGTTTTATTGCACTTTTGGTTTATTGTTTATCGTTGTTATATTTTTTATAATTTGCCATATTGATTTATCCCATTACGAAAAACAAATCGGCCCGAATAAATTGTACTTTCATAAATACAATACGTGTTTTTTTTTTCAGTTATTTATTACTTCAGTTTTAACAAATAAAAATTTTGGTTATTGTATGCAAATTCGCGACTCTGGCATTAATCATACACCTAAGATGAATGCGATCTCCGGGAACCAATTAGATACTGAATGTGAAATCGTATTTTAAAAGAGCTAAGAGGAAAAAGTCTACTTTATAGTATGCCAGTGGATGGCTATACGTATAGCTCGAACAGAAAAGCTAAAGTAAATCAATACTGCAGAGGCAGGTCAAACTTCACAGTAACATGGAATCGTATTTCTTTGTGATAGAACATTTTATTTCAAAGTCACTTTTCAAATATTTTACGTTTCTTGTGTTTTCATATAAGTAAATGTAAATTTTGTTGGTCGTCAATAAACGATATTTCGCATGTATTAGTATTGGGATATCATTTATATTAAAATAAATAATATATAGATGGTTTATGTATATAATCGTAGTTTTTTTTTGGATACTTTAAATAATCGAACTACAAACAGATACATATAAATCTATAGAATGGAATATTATATAGCTTATAAATGTATAATTCTGTATTTGTTACATTTGTAACCCGGTTTGAATAATTAACAAATAAAGTATAACGATTTTGATCACGATTACGGGCATACGAACGAAATGGAATCCTGAAATTACATGGTATTTATTACAAACACTCAAAGATAAATAAACATTAATATTTCCACGTGCAATTTGTTATACAGAGCACTGTGGGTGTGATAAAATCCATGCCGGATTCGTGTGAAAAAAATATTGCGCCGAAAAAGTTTATCCATAATTCGGTATAAAACGTTGAAAAATGTCATCAGCTAATTTTACAAATTTTTGTCCAGTTTACATTTCGCATTATGCTTAACGTCTTCGTTTATAGTTTAATTATGTGTATATTCCATGTGCCTGTATAATTGCTATGTTCGCTCGCCGTTTATAAATAAAATAATATCTATAGATAAAAATTGCCTTCGTATAATAAACGTGTTTCCATCAATAAAATACATTGTAGCCACAACAAGGTCAATTAACTCTGACTTTTAGCTATTTGATTATAGCGTATAGCTATGCCTCAATTACCGCTAGAATCATTATTTTGTTTCAGGGATTTGTTTGCCTTTCCTCTCTCTTTTTTTTTTCTTTCTTTAAATCATTAATTTCGTACTAGTGCCTAGGCTGTCAATAGGACCAGCTGTGGAGGAAGGGATTATTGCCATGGGGAATATTACCCTCCGTACTACACTTTTAACGTTGAATCTGTTCCGTCCCGAGCGAGCCCCGAGCTCGTCTCGACGTCCAAAGAGCAGTCGACGGGGTCCTTAGAGCACATAATCCTGAAACGAGCATCTGATGAGGTAAAAAATATTACAATTTATAACTAATGTATTATAAGGCTGGCCTTTGATGTTTTAAATGCCATTGTTTTTGTGTAATGATTACAATGACTTTTAGCGGATGATGAAGACCTGTACAGAGCTTAGAGAAAGGTACAACTATTATTGAAGATGAAAGGACTTGCGTATAAATTTAATATGTAAAAATAGCTTGGTATTGGGTGTTCAAATAAATTGTTTGTAAGATCATATACTTACGCGCATTATACTGTAAAGATCATGATACAGTTTATAAGAGCACGAAGTGATTTGATACTATATGTAATGAACTGTATGAATGCTATGAACTACTTTGAATAGAGTAACTAAATTGTAAAAGTTGCAAAAAAAAGTGCGTTTTACGAATTTATCTACGTTATCAGAGAAGGATAGAGCAATACAACTATATTTTCAGTATTTTTTAAAGCTGTTTCGGATAGAAAAGGTGAATTTTAAAGGCAGATCACACTAAAAATAAAAAACCTACTGTTTCCATGAAGTTTTATTTTTAAAAAAGAATTTATTGCGTAGAAATAGATCAAAGTTGACATTATTTTCGAAATTCCCAAAAATATTTATGTAGATGATGTGCACACTAAATGACCATCCAAATATCGGCAATATGTTAGAATAAAACCTTAAAATGATATTGAAATTATTAAAAAATATAAAGTACATAAATTATATTAATTAAGTACATAACAATGAGATTTATTTAAATTTATCTATTTTCAAATGAAACTAGTTTGAATTAAACATTCTTTCGTGAATTGAAATAAAAATTTTAACTTCTTCTCTCAATTTCAATTCTATTAAGGAAAATCTAGAACGAAGTTGAAATTCATACTTTGGAATGTAAATGGGAAAACGGCTCAAATAAAAAATTAATTGAACGAGTTTATGAAATAAATTATGTATAAAATTTAGGATTTATTTCTAACTGAATATTCTAACACATCACAATTTTATTATATTAATTAATTTTATTGTTTAAATCAATTTTAATATATTATACAATATTAATCAGGAGTAGTAGAATGTATATTTCGATTACGTGTATGAAAAAATTCTAAAAGTCAGTCTAAAATTTCAGCAGCGTAGATACCTATCATGATTTTCTCCTCTATCGTTGAGGCGGCCATTTTATTAGAACTCCGATCAGCGTTCGAAAAGTTATTTTCAACGATTTACGCGAAAACCTGTACACGAGTTATTTTTAAGTAAGATTTTTAGAGCACGATTTTGGTTTATTCGAGTATATGTTTCGAAAACTATTTCTACTTCGTAAATTCAAAAATAAATAAGCAACAAGATATCAAAAAATCTTTTAATATATCACAATGAATCGACTAAAGATACCAAATTAATTAAAAATAAGAACAATTTGGATAGTCTATCGTGAAATACGAATATTTTGCAATTTCACCACCGACACCATCGGTTCGCAGCTTCAAAATATCACCCTTAACCTACGCTTCTCTCTTTTCTCCCTGAATAATTAATCAACTCCGACTCAACTTTTCATCCTAAAAACAATTCAAACGACGCGAGCTAATGAATTCGTGGTGTTTGGTTACCTCGCCCCAAGGATATACAAGAATTCCTAAGTGATTCCGCGAGATTACGAGTCCAGAAACGCGCAGAGGCGAGAGGACAGAGAGAGAGAGAGAGAGAGAGATTCAGTTTCGTCGAACTCACCCTGTCGCGGCGAACTAAAAAGCGAGCAAAAGGCCAAAAAGCCAAAAAACAGCTGCAAATGGTGAACGTTAATTCTTTTTCTCTCGCTCCTCGCGCGAGAGAATCAAGAAATAAAAAGGGAAAAAAAAATGAAAAAAAGAACGCATCGCCGGACTCGAAACTCACTGAAACTTTATAAGCCAGGATTAAGGAGAATCCAATTTCAGAACCTGTATATAAGGATGTTGGGTCCCGGGGCAAGAGCGTCGTCGTGCACAAAAATCAAATCCCGCGCCTATTTGTCGAGTTGTAAGGAAGAACGACGACGGTAAAGAGTTGTAGCCGCGTTATATCGTATATACACTGAACACAAAGAATAAAGGAGGAATTCGTACTCTCTCGAGCTATACACAGATCCAGTGTAGTCAGATCGATCAAAATATCTCAAGAGAGAATGCACACACACACACGCACATAGACAGACACAGAGAGAGGGAGAGGAGGGTGTATTATGAACGATATCGAAGAAAAAGGTTCCATTATGCATGGCAGTCAGGTCCAGGTAAAGTAGAATGAAATAGGCCATATAGGATCAGCGATCGGTGTCGGGTGGGCTAAAGCCCACAGGGTCCATATGGACTACATCATCTTTTTCGAATCGACTGTTTGGGGATCAAGGGACACACACGCGCAGAGAATAGAAGCAGTTCTCTATACACAGAGGACATATAGTACCGGTGTATCTATATGCATACAATGTGTATCCGAGATCTGGAGAACCGCGTGATGTTTTGACTTGGCAGACTCGAGCGATAAGATTATCAACTCGCGGAGTGAGTCTAGACCAACGGGGCGGGGAGTCAGTCGCTATACATATAGAGGCTCGCTTAACACAAAAGAAATTCGTGGTAGGAGGATGATAGTCGTTTATTCGTCTTCGCGGCCACTTGAAATTCAGTCCCCCGGAGTATTACGCGGCAGAATCGCAATGAATGGCTGCGGTACACGACTCACGCGAGGTATAGGGAAAGGATCGAATTCGGTGGACGAGAGATGGGATCTCTTTCTGTCTCTCGGAACCCGCGAGCTGCCACTCCGACGCCGCGGGATGTCGCGCGACACAATGGGTCCTATATACAGTCTCCGCGCACACCAACAGCTACGGAAGCCCGCACTCGTTAGTCGCCCAGAGAGATTCATATATACGTGCTCGTATAACGTATATCCGCGTGTATAGGTATATGTGTAGAGAGCTTGCGTAATGAGTCGCGAGTGATTGTAATCCGTAGCTGTGGGCTCTGCAGCGGCGATAACGAGTGTACAGCCAAGCGCTACTGGGTGCAGCAGCAACGGCAACAGCAGCGGTGGCAACACCCGAAAAACGACGACGACGACGATGATGATGATGACTAGCGAAACGTCGACGGACGGGAGATTTGGGTGCACCGAAAATTCCGATTTCATATCTGTCTCTCTCTCTGCACAACCTGGCCACCGCCGCCGCCGCCGCTGCCACCGCTGCGATCGATCACGCGGACGATTCTCTATAAAATATACATGTATAGGATCCGCGTTACAGGGGAATTCTCACAGAGAGAGAGAGAGAGAGAGAGAGAGAGAGAGAGATCGAGCCCGGGGCTATGTGAACTGCACACCGAGCGCGCACGTGCGGGATCTAGCCGCGACAGCATCAAAGCTGTAAATATATATAATGGGGCGGTTACATCTCTCTGGCGTGATCAACGCCCGCGATAGCTGAATACACAATAGCCGCCTGTGCGAGACGGACAGAGCCAGTGCGATGGCCGCAGGGGATGCGCCAAAGCTCCCAACAACCACCGCGATGACGACGATGACGATGATTATTATTTGCTCGTTCGCGCGCTCGCCTATATAATATCTCTGCGGCCGCTTAACGCGTGCAGGGGATGCCAGGCTATATCGCACCGGCCGCTCTAATTATCGCCTCTGTATTCAACTTTCTGCGGTGGCTGCTATACATATAACCTCTCTACCTGTACATATACATAATATATATCCTGCGGAAACAGATTGTGTCGCGTACAGAGAGAGAGAGAGAGAGAGAGAGAGAGAGAGAGAGGGAGAGGGATGAAAACGGCCGATCAATGAGGAAAATTGCCCAAGAGTTTATGAATGGGGAAATGAAGCATATAGCCCCGGTGTAGTAGATAGAGAGCGAGCGAGAGAGATGGAGACAGAGGCTCGCGGGCCGCGCGCGCGTTAGTGGGTTTATGGAAGCAAGCCGGTTTTAGCCAGGCTAATAGCATAGTAATGCTGGCTGATCTTTTCGGAATCCCGTAAGAGCATTAGCCGTTCGCACGTGAGCAAGTTAAATTGCTATGTTGCGGCGGGGCGGCGGCGGCGGCGGCGGCGGCAGCATCGGGCGCCGGCGTCGTCGCGAGAGCGTCGTCGTCTAGGTTGTACGCGTGTATAGTATGCACATCGCATGCACGCAGGGGGGTCCCACAGCAGCAGCAGCAGCAGCAGCACCGGCAGCAACAACAGCAGCAGCAGCAGCAGCGGAGCGACGTCGGGACGCGCGCATCGAAACAAAGATGTCGCACGGCGGCTGCTGCTGCACCTATACACGCGCACACACACACACGTGCAAACATGCACGGAGGTCGTATATATATGCGCGAAAAAGCGCGTCGGCTGCGCCAATAAATTCGGCGACTCCCTTTGTTTCCGGTATAGGTTAGGAAAAGAAGTTGGCTGGCGGGGGGGGGGGGGTAGAAAGAGGTGGTCAGTGGGAGGGGGCGCAGAGACGCGCCGCGACTCGTGGAGGAGAGCGAGCGAGAGCCATCGCTCCGATCCCATTGGCTCCCCACTCCCGGCGCTGGAGCCTCGGAGCCGCTCCCCAGTCAACGCCCGCTTCCGCTTCGCGGATTCGCAGCGGCGGCGCACATGCCGCCTCGGCTCGCTCCCTCTCTCTCTCTCTCTCTCTCTTTCGTTTCGGCGTTCGCGCGCAGCTGAGGAGAGAGAGAGAGACAGAGCGAGTCGAGGGCCGTTTTGGTGCCGCTCTCTCTCTCTCGCTCTCTGTGTGCGGTGTGTGTTGTGCGGCGGCGCGCGCCAAAGATACGTACATCGAGAGAGAGCTGCTGCTCTCCAGGTCTGCGTGCTCTGCGGGCCTCCGAGCCTCTGCTCTCCGCGGTGATATCTGCTCGCGCGCCGCGCTTATCGTCCGTTCTTTTACACGTACGTAGCGAGTATTATTATGGATCCAAGCATCGAATCTTTCGATGTAACAATCGTTTAAAAACCGCCGTACCCGCGTGTGTATAGTACGGACACTTTGGAGCGCTGAACGGTATCGGAGTAGCGGCGGTGGATCTTTAAAAGAAAAGTCTCGCGTCGTCTTCTCAACAGCAGAAGCAGCGGTGACAGCTATAAAGCATCTCTCCGGTGCAGTGTGCAGTTGTATTCTCGTTGGTTGTCCCATCACGCTCGAGCTGCGTTACCGAGGATTATAAGGCCGTTAGGTTACAACGCGTGGTACAACGTCGGCGGCGGCACATGACACCGAGGCGAGCTTCCTCCAGGATTCTGGGTGAGTAGTCAGTCTGAGAGAGAGAGAGGAAAGAATGGTGCAGCATCGCAGAGAGAGAGAGAGAGAGAGAGAGACAAAGTGTTCGGGCGGGCGAAAAAAGTTGGCGCGGCCAGACATATATATATATATATATATATAAGCTCACGCTCGATGGAGCAGCCGCAGCAAGAAAATAAAAAGAGAGAAAAAAAGGGGGACCCCAGGTTTTTCACAGTGACGGGACTGCTGCAGCTCAGAGGTGTACTTTATATATATATATATATAGCTGTGCCTTCGGGTGGAAAAGCCTCTCTTTCTCTTGGTGCCTCGAAGAGAGCACCTCAGAAGACGAGGAACGTGTATAGCACACTCCAGTATACATATATATATATATACATATACAGATACTTCTGTCTCTCGCTCTGGCGTATATACCTGCAGCTCTCTGCACAAGAGAGCCTCGATGCTTCGCGATTCTCTTAGAGAGGGCGGCAAGAGGGCGGGTGGGAGAGGGGAGCTGCACAGGGCAGGAGGGGGCGAACGAGAGCCAGAGAGAGAGAGAGAGAGTGTGTGTGTGCAGCGCGACTTGCCTCCCCGAAGGAAAAATCGAAGGAGGCCAAGCAGCAGCAGCAGCAGCAGCAGCAGCGGCAACGGCAGCTCGACTTGCCCGTTTCATTCTTTCTTTCCTCTTTTTTTTTTTTAATCTTTCCTTCTGCTGCTGCTGCTGCGCCTCTCGAGGGACAATGCGCTCGCGCGTGCAAACACTTGGCGGAAACAATGCCAAGCGCTGTACTTCCGTGGCCCTCCTACTCGCTCCAATTCGACGTCGGTCGAGCGAGCGCACATATATATAGGAGAGAGCTATGCGGTACATATAAGCTGCAGAACGTATACAGGATAGATGTACATATATATGCCGTGTATAGGGTGGTGGTACACGTACGGACCGGGGGCCACTTGTTGTTTTTCAGCGATTCGCAAATGGAATTCCTCGTCGCGGTCTATCCTCGTACACCAGTCGTCGCGCAATATAATGGGGATTTGGGGGGGTCGCTTGTAGGAGCGCTTCGTCGTCCTCTCTCGGTCTCTCTCTCTCTCGGGAGAGAGAGAACTAGCTACAAGAGATGCTGGAGAGGGAGCCGCAGCCACTGTATACATGTACCTATACAAGTGTGTACGCGCGAGTGAACGCGGGGGTCCGAGGACGAGTCTCTCTCTCTCTCTCTCTCTCTCTCTGTCTCACTCACTCGCGGTTCGCCATCTATTGCCAAGACAAAGTGTTTGCAGTTCGCCACGGGGGGGTGGGCGGCTCTGTGTATTGCCCGTGCGGAGGCGTTTCTACGCCAGTATTTCCGCAGGCTCGAGCGCTCTAGGGTCCTCGAGGCACCAAGAGAGCGTAGAGATCTCGCGCTTCGCTGCGCCCACTGTGTATAGGCGGCGGCGAGCGGCATTTTATTGCGTTCGAAAGACTACTGACGCTGCTGCCAATACACCAGTGACTTCACCCCACGGCCGCGACATGTGCGCTCGCAGACGGTCAGTCCTCGGGGTTGCCATCACCGTCGCCGACGCGAGTTTCCGATGCGGCGGGTAGCGGCTGCTGCTGCTGTCGCGTAAGGCGATATCCGGTAAGAGAGACTGTACTTGCCAACGACTTCCGGCTCATCTCGGCTCATCCCGCAGCTGAGAGATCGGGTTTTTCTTGCTTTTGCGGAGTCGGATAAGACCGCGAGGTGGGAGGTAACGCGATAGGGTTCGACGGATTTTTGGGTCTCGCGAATTACGCTACCCTCGAGCCTGCCAGCTGGTGTACTTGGCTTCGATTGCGATGGTTAGATGAGAATTACTGGGCTGTTGATCGGTTGTATAGCTGTGGTTGGCTTGGCTTTGCGTTTGATAAACGAAATAATTGTGGTTTAATCGCAGGTAACTGAATAAAGTTGCTTGAGGGTTCATGGTTTTGTGGATAATCATGAGTGATTTTCAACGGATTAAACAACCGTATAATCAAATTCTTACAACTTCAATTTCTGGTTTAAATTCATATTGTACATTCTATTGGTCATACTTTCGATGTTGGATATAGATATGGTTCAATATAGCTTTAATTGACGATGATGACGAACCGATCAGATCTATTATCAAGTTTCTGTTGTAAAGAATGTTAAACATATAGGATTAATACTTAGAAAGCCTAGAAAATCATTTGATCAATGCCTTTACGATTTGATCGAGTCATTGGGATCCCCGTAAACTGAAGCGCATCAAATTTATGATCGCAGTTTGAACTATGCCTTCAACCAACTCCATGATTACAATAAAACTAAAGAGTATCCGAGTTTATTTTCCTCGGATCGTTCAACTTATGTTTGGATTATCATAACTTAACCATAATACGAAAGACACATTTCGTTATCGCGATAAGAATATAAGCTCAGCTTGAATGATGGATCATCGCCCAGTAATTGGCTATCATCCTTCATCCATCCCCAGACGTGGCACATCAAAAACAAAAACATTATCTCCAAACTCCTCTCAAAGTAAGTCCACACCTACACGCCACACCTCTGGTGATCCATTTTGTGAAATTGTCAACCGAACCGAGAATGCTTCACCAGAACAGTACAAAAGTTTCCTATAGTCCTATAGTCCTAAGTCTCGAATCAAATCACACCCATGATCGCGAAACAAAATGACCGATAATCATTTCCGAATCCTTAGGTTGAGCTGGGCCGCAGCAGCTCATGTGGCCGAACAGCCTCGGCGGCGGCGGTGGCTGCGGCGGCGCTGCGGCTGCCACGGAGCTCGGGGGCCTGGCAGCCGCCGCGGCCGCTGCCTCGAGCACCTCGGCCTCGGACCTATTCGGCCCGGCCGGCTTCGGACCATCCGCAGCTGGACCATACGGACCGCTCAAGAGCAGCCCCTACGTAGGCGCCCTGGGCATGCCGCCCATCGAGGCTCTGCACTCGAGCATCGGATATCCCGGCTGTGCGCCCGCCGGTGAGTCCTACTACTGTGAGTGACAAATACATATATTTACATCCTTATCGTTATACAACTCTATACCATTATTTGCCCTCTTATATCCCGTGGAAGAATTTATTTGCGGTTTAGCGAACTCTCGATCAAATTCATCTCCGACGATTCGCGCGTAGCTCGAATATGATTGCGAAAGATACATTGTTCGATTCTTCTGATGTATTGCGATGAGGAAACGCTTACCGGACGACGTGGATTTGATCGATTGGGTGTTCCGCTACAGTGAGCAATGGCTGAAGAAACTGCGAATGAAAACGATAATTACTAGAATCAAAGAAACATAATGAGTAAATTTTATCCAGAATGCTTCTGTAGATGTTCAACACTGTATCGGCTTACGATTGAAATGATAAGAACGGCTCAGTAAATTATAATTATGATGACTACTGATTCAAAGTATTGCACAAAATATACCGAGTGTAACTCTTTATTCGGTTTTACGGTGTGCAGTTTATGTCACACATTTCTATTTTACAAGCTCTTTCGATCACCCACGGAGAATAATAAATTCACTTGAATGGGTGAAAGTATTGTCGGATCTTTTTCTCCATCGTTTAAGTGGTAGAAAATACAGAAATGGGAAATAAATCCTTAGAAAATGTTAAGATTTTAATAACTTATCTCCATAAGCTTATTCGGCGCATCTAATCATTAGATTCAATCGATTAAATACAAAATTTAATTTTTCCCATAAAAAGTATGGTTTGTGGGTATTAAAAAAATATTTATTTCATAGTTAACTATTATAGAAAATACTTGTTTTGCGATTTTGCGAGTACTAATTAGAATAAAAAAAAAAAACCGTCGAACATTATTGCATCTTAAATAATTTATGTTTCGATAGCATTTCAATAATTCACCGACTCATTCTTATCAAATCATCGAATATCCATTTTCAATCGAATGAAAAAAAAAACCGCTATATGATAACGTTTGAAAAGCATCGATCGCGTATTGTAGCCTTCCAGTCACTTCTTACACGGGATATATACGATATAGTTCTTTAAGTTTAGATACTTGATAATTCATGCCTCCCCGAGCAATCCACTGTTCTGTTATAAGCCGCAAAGCCGAATCTACTCGAGCGCGACAAAGACAATCTGCGCCTGCCAGTGGTGAAAGTGCACCGAACGCGCGCACCCGCGCCACCCTCGCGCACACGCACACATACACGGGGTCGTATTATTACGCACTCGCGCGATATATTGCTTTTGCAATATTTAGGCGTAGCCAGCCGGAAACACTCGAGTCTTGTGGGGCTGTTCACTTTTTTTTTTCTTTCTCTCTCTCTCTCTCTCTCTCCTCCTGGCCTCTTTCTATTTGCGCACCCGGGATTATCGAAATCACTTTGGGAGCCGGTGTGTTTGCGCGGCGCGTTGTGCGGTCGTGTGCAGCGCGACGCGCGAATGAAAAAGTTTGCGCGTGTAAAGTTGGGATTGATTCTTGGCGAATTATGTGAGACTTGGTGTCGCGGATGAGCATTTTATTGCGGTGCCCGCGGGATAAAAGTTTTATTGGCGCGGGGACTGCTGCGGGTGGCTCCCAGCGGTGGCTTTTAAAGTAAACAAGGCTTGCGGTTGTAATCATTGATGTTTTCATTATGGCCGCTTTCGCCGCGTGTATATGTATATGCTGCGAGAGTCGAATTTCATCGGGCTTATGAGCGAAATAATGAAACGACATTTGTGCATTATTTTGCGAACTCTTACGTGGAATATTGCGTGTTTTTTATTTCTTTTTGTTTTACCGAAAGCTTCGTGGAATGACGAATGTTCACTTGGTGGCAATTACGGGAATAAAAGAGATTAAAAATTATATTTCATTTTTATTGTAGCCCTTGAGATAACTACGTAACTTATGAAGCAGTTAAATTTAAATCAGATTACTTATTGTTTATAACACGTACATGTAATTAAATAAAAATCAAGCGGTACAAACAATACACTTTGAATATTAACCTTCTTTACATATCGACTTTTTTAGACCCGACTAAACTTAAACTTCAAGTTTTATATTTAAGTCAAACAGATAATCATAAAAAAAAAATATTTTTGAATATAAAAGATGTATATTTCATATAAAACAATTATTGTGAATAATGATAACGATCAAAGTATAGTACATTCTTTCCATTTCGAATCAAACTACAATTAATTTCTAGACTATAAATGACTTCAATTTTTCGAGGGGAAGACCAACGGGATTGACAGGGGTGAATTTCCATAGGCATATAATTTTACAGTAGATAATACACTGGGAATGGCAGAAAGATTTTAAATTTTGTAATTGAGAATATTAATTGTTTCCCAATTAAAATACAATGCCACTATTCTTATTATCAATTAGAATAAACCTATATAAACTAGTTTTGAAAAAATTAAAGAATTTTCTTTATTTTTCGAAGAATCCTTCATTGAGTCAAAGAAACTATTTGAAAGAACGGGTAGACTTCAGCACAACAGCGCTTCATTCAAACTGAAAAAAGGACAAACTAGTTGTTCCCTAATTGATTGCTTTGAAACATCTCGTTAAGAAGCATATCCGAAAACAGCATGTAAGCGTTTAAATCAACAGCGGAAAAATCCTTTGATCCTCGCAGTGTTCTTAGTAATCCGCACCCTTTGATCGCTGTTTGCGGCCGAATTCCAAAATTTCTCCGACACTCATAATCTCGGTGCAAAAGCCGGGCAAAAGTTCAGTTCGGGTAAAAACAATAATGAAGCACAGCTCGGGAGCGGAACTATACTCCTGCGCGTTTCCGAATTTCCGTCGTACGCTGGAGTCCCCGACGGAGTTTTGGGAAAGGAAAAATTTTCCGGAGGGGGGTCATTTTTCGGTTAAGAAAAAGGGGATCACGCGGTTAGTGTAACGATAGTAGCCTGGACGAAAAGTTATAGAGACGAAAACAGTTGTGCAGTGGATTGTTCCGGTGCGGCGGCGGGTAGGAGGTCGTTCTGGCAGCCAGCGGATTGTTTTTGGCTAATCCGGCTAACGAGCGCGCCTCGAGTCTACGGCCTGAAAGACAGAAAGGCCAACAGACGGGTAAAGGGAATAGATATATAGATATATATAGAACTCGTGCAGAGATACATAGAGAAAGAGAATGACGAGTTTGGTCGGTGGTGGTGCGTCATGTTGGGTGTACAGGTAACCCGCGGAAGCAGCGCCGTGAGCGTACGACCTTCACCCGCGCCCAGCTTGACGTCCTCGAGGGTCTATTCTCCAAGACGAGGTATCCGGACATCTTTATGCGCGAGGAGGTCGCCTTGAAGATCAATCTGCCCGAGTCGCGAGTCCAGGTAAGCTGTTACACAATTTGTGCTACAATATTTTTTATTATATCAACCGACTGCCTTCTAACGAGTCCATCACTTTATACCCATCTCTCGGTGCATTTAAAAATTTCAATCCTATTCCGAAAAGCATAATATACCTGTAAAAGTGTGTGTACTTAATTTTATGGACAAGTAAGAGCTCAGTTCAATATGCAAGGACGTAATAGTGCTAGAATGAAATGTGTCGCTGCTCAAGCGTGTAATGCGCGTTCGTCAACAGATATTTTTTTAGCTTCAATTGTTCCAGTCTCTGTCGCGGTCTAAAATATCGACCCAAATTGAGTTTTCCCACTTGACGTATCCACTTCGAAAACACTGCTTCCTCGCGATCGGCACACGCTATGCATATAGGTATATGTAATCACTTCACGTATAGACTCGCCTCCTATAGTCTAAGACGCGAAAGTCGAGAGGAAAGGAAGCATCGCGTCGGCACTGTGCATACGAGATAGAGAGAGAGCGAGAGGGGGGGGGAAGCCCCGCAACATCATGCGAAGTAGGGGCTTTTCATTTATTTCTATTACCGCCTTGCGATCGACGAATTAGACGCTTGTTAGGGCTTCAATTTGTCAGCGCAACGCAAGCCGCGCGCTATACACTCGGGCCACGGCGGCGGCAGTCCGGGAGATGGATAGATATAGATAGATATAGAGAGAAAGAGAGAGGCAGGGAGAGAGAGAGAGAGAGAGATAGAGCAGTAGCAGCAGGGCTGGAAAAGAAAGCGAGCGAAGAAGCAGCAGAGCTGGGCGTCCGATAAAATCTTGAGCAAATAACAAGGGGGATTTGGATTTCACGGCGGGGAGGAGAGAGACTAAGGATGGAAACTCACTCTCTCTCTCTCTCTCTCTCTATATCTCTGTCTCTCTCGAGTGAGCTGCAGAGGAGCGTGTAGGCACGCGGGCAACTCTCGGACTCGTAGGCTCTCTCGTTATTATGCTGCTGCTGCTGCTGCTGCTGCTGCTGCACACGCCTAGCCGAGCTCTTGCGGTGTAGAGGGAGGGAGATGGTGTTGGGGACAAGCATCGATTCCGCGTCATCGACCCTTCGCTTTCCTCCCTTGCACGGCTGTACATCCTCTCCCTCAAAGTGTCTGTCTCTCTCTCTCTCTCTCTTCCCTTATATGCAGCAGCAACGGCAACGGCAGCAGCCAAAAGCCTTAAACGAATTAGCGTGTATATACGTATATGTGTGTGTGTGTGTGTGTGTGTACACGGCTCGCTCTCGTATATCGCGCCCACAGGCCGTGTGTAACGTCAGCCCTCGGTGTTGGGGTGGCAAAAACGATCCCTGCAAACCCTCCCGTATATATATATATATATGTGTGTGTGTGCGTGTGTGTGTGTTTGTGTATCTGTGCACCCTGGGCCATGCACATTCCAACACGCGCCTCCTGTATAATTAACCATTACGGCCCGAATGGCACTTTCACGAGTCAGCTGCTGCCACAGGCGTATACTCTTCGCACCCTTGCTTCTTTGCTTAACTGTGTCAACAATCACTTTTTCCCGATGTCCTTTTCTCGCCTCCTTCGATCGACTCATCGTTCCTTTCGCAACTTCTGCTATAGCTCTTTTTATACAGGCTGAGATTGCTCCGGATGCGCGCGCCGCCACCTTGTGAATAAACTTTTATATATTCCTTTATCGGATCATCGCGATAATTTACTTATGAGAAAATATCGAGTTTATCCGAAGGCACGTTTGAGACACCAGTTGAGCGCTGATTACTCGAAGTTTATAAATCAGGGATAGGCAGTTAAAGTTAAGTTTTATTGTCGCTCTCTGTTATTTTAGGCACTTAGTCGACCACCTGACGGCTCGCGTCAGGTAATAAAACTTTACTATTCCACTAATCAGCAGCTCGTATAGACTTATACACGCGCATACACACACACACACACACACACATATATATATATATATATGCACGTATCTGGCATTTACATCTCGGTGCGAAAAGAATGGTAATGATTATCCATCCGGATTAGTCAATGGGGTATTATGGAGACTCGTTTTTGCCTGTATATAGGACGTGTCGGGATTTATAGATTATATTCTCTCTTTTGATTGATAAATTGTATTCGTTCGCGTTGTGTATCAATTCAGGTGCTTAACAGCCCTTGAAATGACTTTTTTATCGTTACGTGGGACTCTTTAGATATTTTCGTATAGATTGAATATAATTCGGCTCGTATCTCTTGCGATGAATTTGATGTACAGTATCACCTCATTATTGACTGCTCGCGTATTATGAGAGTT
>UELU01104983.1:0-47931 GCA_900490025.1 Megastigmus dorsalis
CGTTTAGAGAGCTTGTGAATATATACCCTCCTCCTCAAGCAGACTAAACAGTCAAAATAAAACCATATTTTAAATAAAGTTGATATCCGTTTCCTCTTTTATTTATTCTATTTTAAACATTTTCTGCCAGTGGTGCCCCGCTCTCCCCTACGAGTTGTCTCTCGCGAACTACAGTACCGCGTGCGTGCCACCTTCTCAGCGCGCATAGTCGCCTGGTAGGCGGGCCGAAGATGGTCGGCATTAGACTTCTCACGGCTTCGCCCACCATCATAATAATGTAAAATATTGGAAATAGAAAAAAAATTTGCAGTATTGTATTCTCTGAGGATCAATAAATTCATTCAACATTATAAAAATACTAACTTATATTACAGATTGTATACACGTACATTACTACTTATATTACTATATAAGAAGTAATAATATAATAATAATAATAATTATAATTATATATTACTAACTAATATTTACTATTTACATGATCAATTATTTATAAATATTAAACTATATGCTATGCTTAACTAACTATTCCTATACTTAATAATTTACTTTCGCGAGAAATTAGTCTATTTTATCAGCAGAATAATGTCGTTTTCGGGATATTATTAGCTATAAATTAGGTAAAAAAATCGCGAATTCTTAAAAATTCACGATTTATTCGCGATAAAATAGTGGAAATTTCTAACAGGGATTTATAGATCTCTTTATTCTGTTAATCGTAGAATGAAAACCGAAATTTGACCGATCCGTTTATTCACATAATGGACAATGTCTACGTAGATTGTACGTTAATTGTCTTACACAAATTATGTTGCAAAATATCACATGAGAATAAATCATTTATAAGTTAATACGTATAAGAATACGATCTTCAAAATGATGACGAGAATTTATGGTTTGTATATTGCATTGTTGAGCAATACCGTTATCAATCATACGTTTATATATTGTTAGTTCACATCGCTAAATTGGTTTGGTTCGATAGTAGTTTCTCTGTCTCATAAGTAATTTGCCCCAAATGTAATGTAATATAATTATCTCTTGCTATCTTTATATAGTCATCTACGGTTGTTTCAGGAATATTGAATAAAACTGATAGCGTATAATTTGTGTGGCCATATTCTAATTTCTACAATTAAAATCTTTAAAGTAAAAAAGGTTTTTTTAACCTTGACACTCTAAATACCAGAACTGATATTTCGCTATACCCGTTTAATTTTTAAATTGTTCAAAACTAACAGTCTCAACATAATTTTCCTTTAAAGTTTTTGTCTTAAAAATTATTATTACAAAAAATCTGCTTTCGTTAAGAGCGACGAAGAAAATGATCTTTAGCGTTTTTACAAAAGCTTAACGCAATAGCGTGCGTTTAATAAGCTATACATAAGAAAGCATTTTCAATCAACTATAGTGGCGGACTAATACAATCAATATCAATACATCATATCCTCGGTTTGTGAATGCCTTGGAAGCACGTGCTCATTGTATAATGGAGCTACATTAAACGTGTATAATAAATAAAGCAATTACCAAGCAGCGGAGCATCGTTTGAGTGCTTTGAACAAGGGGGATCTACTTACTGCGATATTTAAAATGTGTACAAACAGCTTGACAGGCCGTTATCGAGAGTTATGATTTCAAGGTTAATACTGAGTTAATGCCTGGAGGGGATGAGCTCCTATTGATTATACGTTTAGTGCGGGAGAATGTGAATGAAGATTTAATCTCTCTGTTTTCAAAATATCAAATGTTTCATGGTACTTTGATTTACCGTAATTCATTTTCTTAGATGCGTTACTCAGAGTCTGCACAAGCATGACAATGTCATAAATGTAAGTGCATGGCAGCTGTCATCGATGTCGCAAGGAATTATTTTTCTCAAGGCATTAGAGCCCGAAAATTTCAACGCTACCCAAGCGTCGTGGTATTTTGCAAAAGCATAGTCCCAAAACTCTGGAAGATCATAAGCAGCTCATTTCTCATTCTCTGGCACGTTGTGTATTTGCATTAGAGAATTTGCAGGACCCTCGCTATATGCGATGCTATGGTATATATATATATATATACATACGACGCGCAGCTCTTCCGTACCTCTCGGCCTCCCTCTTACTCGTGTACACGTCGTGGGGGGAATGACTAAAAGACTCTAATATCCGCGAGCGAGCACGACTGAGGGAGAGAGAGAGAGAGAGAGAAACGCCAACGCGGCAATGATGAATGAGTGAAAACTGTATTAACTGCTGCGGTGCATGAAACTCTTCCTTCCTCAGCCGTTCAAGGAAAGACAAAGGATCTCTCCCAAGTTCTGATTTAGGGAGAATCATAAATTTTCAGGGATTATATGGGCGTACGGAATTTTGTCCGATGCTGTTCTCCACTTGGCTTGTGTCCTCTCTCACTCTCTCACTCACAAAACCAAGTTGGCGCGAGCGCACGGAGCGGCTTAGAGCAACTTTTAAGCCGCTACAAATCGATAATTAAATTTGCCCGACGCCAGTTCGCTCGCGAAACCATTTGTGCCACCTGACAAGCGCGCGGGCGGGGGCTTAGCGGAAAAAATTAAGGGACGACGCGAATAGCCGCGCCAAGATTTTGAACGAAGTTACATTATTTTTGTCCGGCTCGCATCTTTCTCTTCCTCTGCTGTCTTTCTCGATATATATGTAATTATACGTGGGGGGGGGAGATGGGGGAGAAGAGCGGCTTTTTACGTGTGTCTCGACTGTCGTGTATATACGGGCCCATGAATTATTTATACGGCGGCAAACTCGTACAGTGTGCCTGTCAAAGGCTATTTGATGTCAGTCTCTCTCTCTCTGCAGCGTTTCAAAGTTGTAATTAGTGTCCTATCAACTTCATAACCGATTCATCATGAATATTTATTTACTTATTAACTGGTGTTATTGCTCACCGAGATCTTTTACATGTTTCGCTCCCTGCCCTTCTTCTCCCTCTATCTCTGTCTCTCTTGTCCTCTCTTCCTCGTGCTGATGACTCGCAGAAAGTTTAGATCAATGATAAACACATATTAAATTTGTGTTCAAACATCTCGTCGCGGAGTGCTGACCTGATTCTCTTTGCTCCGTCGTTTTTATTCTTTTTTTTTTCACTGAAAAGCTGGAGCTGTAAAATATTTTTAGCGCGGCCCCTTTTTGCACTCGCGAACGCTGCCTCAAAGGAGAAGGCTTTATAATGCCAGCGAGAAATGTTGTATCTTCAAATACATCTTAAGTGCTTCCAGAGACACGACAGACTTGTTTTTCTATTTGTTTTTTTTTTATTTCTTTGCAGTTACCTCGATTTGCATATTCTTTTATGCAAAACCAGTGTATAAGAAACAGGATGAGAATTATTTTTATGGAATTAGGATGCCTAGATATTAACTTATTCGTTTGCATAAACTAATGTATTCATTGTATGATCCTGTTGAAGCTTCAATTGCTTATACGTATCAAAGCATATTTTATTACAAACAAAATGATATAATTATACAATTCTATTTATATATAGGCATATCCATGGGCGTTTCTTTGACACTATAAGACCTTTGGCAGTTGTGTATGAAACGAATAATACCAGTGACAAATTGTTTCGGTAATAGGCATAAGCTTAACACGTGTACAATGGACCTCTAATTATCAGTTAAATTCCACATCAAGCAGATTCATCATTCCGCGTCGAAAGGGGCATCGTCAACAATATCCAGTCACATCCGCAAATCCGAATCTTGTATACACCTAATTATTAGAATGAGATGCTCGCAAGCGAGCCTGGCTGTGCACTCGGACCGCGTATGATACGTATACCAATCCTATTACGCGTTGGCCGGCGAAAAAAAAGGCGCGTCAGAACTTTTAAAGAGTCGAGCGTGGCAGGGATCGCCGGTATAGAGTCTCTCGCGCAATAAAAATTCGATCCGTTCCCAAATGTCGAATCGCTTGTTTTACGAGTCGAACGCGCGCGAGTCTTTCCCCTCTTACACATCCGCCTGCAGGCGTATATACTATGTCGCCGAAGGAAATGGGTAATCGGTCCGGACGATAGCTTTTCGGCCCCGCGCTCGAGGAGTCTTTTGTCGCGGCCCATAAAATTGATCGCGCCCCAACGACACACGGGGCATTTGTATTTTATGCGCATAATAGGCATGCGCGAATGGTGAGCGCGACGATGCGACTTGGACGCGCTCGCGCGACCGGCCCAGGAAAAGCGACACTCGTTTGCTCTCTCTCTCGCTCTCTGCAGACTGTATAAACTGCGAGTGTGTGTGTTCGCTCTCCCCCCGCGCGATTTCCATTTACGGCCCGATAATCGCCCTATCGTCCGCATTATTAATCGCATCTACCGCCTGCAAGTCCCATCTTTCTCTCTCTCTCTCTCTCTTTTGCGGTTGGTAATGCCTTTGCGGAACGACTTGTAACTGCACACTCACGGATCGCGACACCGTAACCTTTCTCATCCGTCACCTCCTACGCCCGACTGCTTCCACTGTTTAAGCTGATATCCTGTTTTATCACGAATATGTTTACTGCGTTGTTAAAGCACGTGATTTAAACAAAGTTTCAGCGAATCGAGTCATTGTTTTAAATTCGATAAAAATACAAATCTTGCTTACAACAAATAAAATAAATAAAAATAAATTAAAAAATAAAATACAAATAAAAATATTTTGCTTCGTTATAATAATTGTAGAAATTCGGTTCATTGAATGTTCATAGCTCGCTGGAACAAAGCAAAGAAATAATTATTACCAAATTTTCCATTCGTGAATCCGCGCCGTTATTGTTTGCGATACAAAAGGAAGAGGAACAAAAAAAAAACATATTTGGCCGTGATAATTGGTGTAAAACCTCATATCGCTCGCTACAAATCGATTATCGATTACCCGAAAAAAGCGATACTCCACTAGAAAGCAGCACCAGCTGCAGCGGAGCAATACAATTAACAGCAGCCAAGCTACACGACGCATAATAGGGCGTAAAAAGGAGAGCGCAGAGAGAGAGAGAGAGAGAGAGAGGGAGATTTTTGAGGAGATGCAGGGATTAGGGACCTGAACGAGAGAGAGAGAGTAGCGTCGGTCCGCGTATAGTCGGACAGAGGACGAGGCAAGCCGAGCGCGACGCGACGTCGACGGCCCAGAGAGCCCAGTGAAGACCGTCGGTGCTAATGAGCCGTTAATGGTAAATAAATGGAGCGGAGAGAGAGGGATAGAGAGAGGGAGAGAGAAGGAGAGAGAGAGAGAGAGAGAGAGCGAGTCGCGCGGGACTATGCGCGCGTACGTGACGTCAGGCCTACGTCACCGCTGATTAATGAGCGAGCTTTGTCCTCGTGCATAGGCAGTAGCAGCAGCAGCAGCGGCGGCAGCAGGGCAGCCTCCAGCAATTACAGCGAAAACCGCCTCTCTCTCTCTCTCTCACTCCTCCCGGGATATCGCTTGAGAACGTACTCGTGGGATCGGAATGGCGAAATCATACGGCGCACCGTTGCACATGCTCGTTACCGCTACTTAAATTCCTCTATACCGACCGGCTCTGGGATATAACCTCGGCTATGCCTCTCTCTCTCTCTCTCTCTCTCTCTCTCTCTCTCTGTTTAACCACTTCTTCGCCGATTCTATTCTGCAGTGTGCGCCGGGCCGCGACGTCAATTAACAGTGCCCCCCTCCCCGTAATGTGTACTTTTTGGCGATTCGTGCACGCAGCTCGTCGTCTCCGGATTGCATTATGCACGCGTTGCCGTATATGTGTATAGGAGCTGTCGCGAGGTCGTTGTTCTTGCGTTCGCTACGACGTATTATATTATCGGGGTTTTACGGCTGTTGCTTTTGAAGGATTTGCGGCGCTGCTGAGTTTCGAGTCCCTCGCTGGGATATTACCCATCAATGGAATGAATAAGTGTCATTGTCTATTCATTGCCTGTCGCTATAGTACTTATCGCGTACTTGTATCTATTATTTTGGCACGGCTTTTATGAACCATTGTATTGCAGCTTTTATCTCTCGGTGATTTAACGATTTTAACTTTCTTTTATTTTTTTTAGCCAACTGTTGGGGAAGCTAAAAGTATTTTTACGAAAGTTAAAAGAAAAGGCTCGCGTAATAAAAAGGTACGATACGCGTATATGGTCATGATCAATAGGAATGAAATTCATTTTTAAATTGCAAGAATCAAAAAATCAATGAAAGAATTCAATGGCCGCATTCTCAATAGCGCTATTATTATTAAATATTTTAATATTTAAAGCAACGGGATATTATTGGCCCGAGTGACCTGACTCATTGATTACTGCAATCCGCATACCAGTTTTTTTTAAAAACACACACGGGGTATGTTAAATTAAAAAGCGCCATTTCATTGTTGAATAAAAAAAAGGAAAAGACACGTTCCAATTGGAAATACCATAAATATACATAGCTTTTCCATTCTATACCATGAGAAAAGTTTCTATCGCATCGCCCGCTTAAACTTATCGAGAACAAATTCGTATAATCTCACAATTTCGGGGATAAACTTGCAAGCATAGTGTGATAAAAGAGAGGAGCAAAGGTCAGTATAGTACACATCGGGTCATCGACGGCGGCGTTCGTCTCGCGGCTCCTCTTTACCCGTATAAATAATCGGTCGCGGAGGCTGTTCGGACGCTTTCTTGGCTCGGCCGCAGTCATTTGGCAATTTATGGCGGTTACGATTTGACCGGTCCATGTGTCATTCCAAGCATTACCATCTATCAGATCCGTCACACCTCGCTGGTCGCGCGACCTATACCTACCAACCGCTCCTATACCCTGCTCTCCTCTGCTCTGCCCCTCGAACTCTGCGCGCACACGTTCCTACGGCTCCCAACGCATTGTTTCATCCGAAAACTAAATTATCTTAAATCCCACTGTGATTACCCTGTAAGACTGGCTCTTTTCACTTTCGGAAACTTTTTTTTTAATAAAAAGGAAATATTTGAATATTGAATGAAATCGATTTTAAAAAAATGGAAGTTTATCTCTGGAACGATAAAGGATAAAATCTGTCAAAATTTCTTCCGTTATCAGGCATTGATTTATATCTGTGCATTTCACGTCTGTCGATCGATAATTTTAAAAGTTGATAGATGATAATTCATATTGATCAGTTAATTACTATGACAATGACGTAATTTCATTTCCATATTTAACTCGTACGCTTAGAAACAATGCATGCATTGCTGCAGTGTTGCGTAGAGAGTCGACGTCTCTTTACAGGGTATACGAAGGAACTATAATTAAGTACTGTTGATCGATTCTCCTATACGGTACAAAATACCACTGTGCGCAGTCGTATTCTGTAATGCATAATTTCTCTTGACTTCCCCCCAAGCTGCATTGTGATGTGTGCATGCAGCAACTACAACTAGAATGTGTGGTCATTACGAAATCCTTTCAATCTAAAATGAGAGCATTAATTGCATGTTTCGAGCGTCTCCTATATGCATCGCATATTTAGATTTAAACACATTAGCCTATTTCATAGAATAGTATGGGAAAAAGCTACGCACTGAGTAAATAGTTTTTTTTCAATTATTTCGGTAAGACAACAAATAAAAAGTAAAAGTGTCTTTATTGATTTGATTTGATTTGATTTAAACTTTATTACACCGTTTGGGTATAACCCTATCTGGTGGATTGATATAATACAAGATGTTTTACAAAATATGAATTTAATATCATACTTACGCATTGGTGAGTTAACATGAAAAAATTGGAGATTTTGCGGTGATTTTCCATCTTTACAATTATTGACGTTTCGAAGCATGTTTGTGTACAGATCGTAGGTTGATTTAATAAAAAATTGTCAGTATTATCAGAAGATTCGATTCAAGATTTATAAGACGTAGAATGGAAATAGGAAGCCCCATATTGAGCGTTATTATCTCTCTTAAAATGGGTAGCCCCTCATCCCTACAACGAATTATTAATACAATAATGCTTTCTGCACAGGCAGTAGCAATGCATCAAGAGAGAGCAATACAGGATCGCGTAACAACAATTATACAACTCGCCTCTCTTCGGTATAGAAATCAGTATTTTCCCGAACAGCAGCAGCAGCAGCAGCAGCAGCAGCTAAATAAAGTCTCGATAAAGGGCGCGCGGGCGAGTAATCGAATGCCCCTCGCATTAAAATTATATTAGAAGTAGCTGTCGCCGGCCGAGATAGAGGACTCGGTGGGAGTGGATATTAAGCCGGCGCGTCATATATATATATATATACGTGCGTAGTGAGTGCTCGGAGTGGACGGGGTGGAAAGGCAACAAATTGAAGAAGCCGGCAGCGACGGAGCGCAAGCCCTCGCACGCGCGAGTAGGAGGAAATCATTTGGATCGGGATGGCGGTGGGATGCCAATAAACCATAAGAAACATAAAAGCCAACGATAAAATCCCTCGGCGGGCGGTTCTGTGTACCTGTGTGTGTGTGTGTGTGTGGGTGTCGGGGAAATAACAAAGAATACAGAGCCGAGAGAAGCGTTGCTGCGTGCGGTTGGCTTCGTCCTCCTCCACCTCCTCCGTCTGCGTCGGATTCCTTTTATAGTTTTATCGTCGCTGGGCCCTATATATACAGAGCTCGAGCGAGTAGGAACATCGGTAACGTATTCGATACACGTCGCTTGGGCTAGTGGAGCAATAAAAGACGCGGTAATAACTCGTCCGTCTCTCCCCCTCCCACGCTTACCTATACCCGCGCGTCCCCCCTATATCGAGAGGATTTGCGTACTTGGATGTATAAGACACGGACAGGGGGAGGGGAGAGGGGGTCAATAGTCACTCGCTGTTGCGCGCTGCCTTCTCCTTTCGTCTATTGCCCCCCGCAGACACGCGCAAAGACAACAAAGGATATACGGCTCAGCTGTAAAAAGCACGAGCGAGGGAAAGGGGAGAGGGATGCGCCCCCGCGCTGTCTTTTATATATAGGAGAGCGCAGCGCGTTTTACAGCTCAACGTGGCGCGGGACCGACGGTGTTGCAGAGCTTGCTCGCTGTGTACTTTGTGCGGGTGCGCGAGACGCCTTCTTAATTACACCTTTCCCTCGTTATTGTTATGGCTGGCATATAGCGCAAGCGCGCTGGCTCTGATTTATGGCAGCTCTGTGATCCTCCTCTCTTTCTCTGCTGTACAACGCACGAGCGTGTATACGCGTACAGTACGGCACACGAGACGTGTACCTCGCTCTCTCTCTCTCTATATGTATATACGCACGCTCTCTTTATCATCGGTATAGGTTCTCTCGCGCGCGGGGCTCTACATTACGTATGCATTCTCGGCAACGGCACGGCAGCTATATGAGCTCTGGCCTAATAAAACGCGCGAGCGCCGCGGTCCTGCCCCCCTGAGATAAATGGGCCCTCGTTAAGGGTCGCAGCCTCCTCTCCAGCCCTGGATTATTGAAATTCGTCCGCCTTCGAGGTTTTCGTCACTCTCTCTCTCTCTCTCTCGCTCGACAACGGGGGCGCACCGGCTTTTTATCGCGTGGCACTCGTTCGGCCCGTGCACGGATGTCTGCCAGGGCTCGAAGCACGTCGAACCGATATAGTCCCTGCTCGAGAGAGAGAGAGAGAGTGCGAGAGAGGCTATACGTAGGGAGGGCCGTAATGCCGGGATTCGTATTCCCAGCCAGTAGGTTCAGGGATCATGCAGATATCCGGGCGTAGCGGCGGGAGCGGAGCGGAGCCATTATCGGCGTATATCCGGCCATCGAAGACGCGTGATAGTCGCCGTTTGCGGGCCGTAAATCAAAGCGCCCGAGCGATGCGAGCCTACAAGCTGTTCCAAGCCACTCTGTCTCTCCCAGTCTCTCTCTCTCTCTTTCGCTCTCGATCTCTCTGATGCTACTGATGCTGTCCTCCACCCCCTCAACGACTCTCGACGTATATATATATATACCGTGAAATCGCACGCTGATACGCTCGTCTGAACTTTCTCGCGCGGCAGCCTTGATGCGGCTCTCTCACTCTCTCCCTCGCTCCCTTCGCCTGGGCGAAACTTTTCGTATAGGATTTGCGCCGACGGAACGAGCCTCGCTTATACGTCTCCCCGCCACCCGACCCGACCTCCTTCCGTGTGGCTTGACGACGCGGACTATACCGTAACTGTGTCTGCGGGGCTACATTATGCGCGAGGCTGCTGTTGTTGTTGTTGCTGCTTCTGCTGCCGACGCGCGTATTTGGCTGGGCTTTTGCTTTTATATTGAAAATACAAACCCTCCTCCGTTCCTTGACTTACTTTGCCGCCAAGTTTCCAAATCCCTGCTGTAGCAGCTCTCTCTCTCTCTCTCTCACTCTCTCCGAATCATTGTGGCTCTTTTTTTCTTCCGCTGCTGCTGCTCCGAATGCGGTGATTTAGACCCTCCTGCATATGCAGAAATCCGATGGGAAAATAAAAATATATTTACCGTATATATATATATATTGATTGAGATAAAGGTTGTGTTTTCGAGTTGTTACAGGAAAATGTTGAAGGAAGCAATTTGCAGCGTTAACGATACGTCGCGCGATTAACGCGAGAACGTATCGTCAACTGCTTTAAAGATAATTATACAAAATGTTTATCGCTGCAGGGCAAAGTACAGCTACTGCTTAATATTTCACAATGACTTAACAGGCAGATAAAGTGCTTTCTTTATCAGGGGCCGTAAATGTACGTTATAAAAAGGTATAATTTAAAGTGTGCCGCTGCTATACCGTTGCATTTACAACTTGAGCGCGTCGGGAGAAAAATATAATCACCCACGCTGAATCAATTATTAGGTGTATTAAAACTTTTTATTACTTTAATTGGCGCACTGGTGCACTCGTTATTACATCTCCGGTGCGCGCGATAGAAACATAAATTCACCGATATTTCTTGCGGATGCCTCATTTCGTATAGCTGCAATCAACCATTGTAAATCGCAACTTTTACGATAACAATTTCCCAAAACTCTTTATATAAAAATATCCAAATTTTCCGTATGCGTATGTACGTAATTTAATTTCGCTGCGGAAGAAAAAAAAAATTAAGAACGGGACAAAAAAAGCCGTCGGCGACTTACATAAATAAAGTTAGGCTTATAGCGTGGCAGGGAGTATAGTTAATTGTTTAAGCTTTTTCAGTAATGCACAAAATGAGTTTGGTTAAGAGGCTTGGGCCACGCGCGGACCGAATACTCCGCGGCGCGGCTAAAATAAGTGGAGAGAGAGAGGGAGAGAGAGTCGGACGTCGTCGGCCGCGCCACCGCCACCGCCGCCGAGGCAATTATTCCATGTATAAAGGTGCAGGAGAGAATGAAAAGAGCGAGAGGTAGTGTGGGTAGGTGAGCAGCAGCGGCAGCGGCAGCAGCTATAGGAGCATAGCATTGTATACTCGGGGATAGAACAGCAGTCCAGTACTCGTGGCCGCGCGCGAGTCTCTCGAGTTGTTGGAATTCTCTGCTCCGTGGGGGCGAGGGTCGCTCTCGGGCCGAGAAACTCCTTCTCTGTCTCTCTCTCTCTCTGTCTCTGTCTGTGTGAAAGAGCTCTCCGCCGCATGTAGAGCGAGAGGTGCCGGAGCGACGAGCGGGGACGGCGCGAGGGAAGTCGGTGAGGCAGAAGGGCTATTTCAATTGTAGCGAGCGAGAGCTCCAGCAACGGCAGCAATTACGTCCCAAATTACGCAATACTTACAAGCCCAAGCGTTACATACCGAAAATTCTGGCATTGCGGATAGCTCCGACTCTATTATTTCCTTGCGCGCAGTGCGTTCCGCTCGAGAGCCAGCTACGGGCGGGAAAATTCACGAAAAAAAAAAGAAAAACTACGCTATTTCCGGCGATAGAAGAAAATGGAGGTGCGTGCGCCCCGCGTGATGAGCTACAGGTGCTGCTGCTGCTGCTGCTGCTGCTGCTGCTGCTGTGCAGTGGAGAACGGTTCTCGCAATCTCGAGCCTCTCAATTTTCCCCGTTTCCTGCAATTTCTCCCATTTCCCTTCAACAATGCCAAGCGCGCGCTTACCATATAGTGTGTAGTTCCATTGGGCAAAAATTAAATAGTCATGGAGGAGAGCGATTCGGCTCCCACTTGATGCTAATTTTGATTCGACCAACCTGTGGAAATCCTATGAATTATTTACCGGAATGCTCTTATTAATGGGGCGCGCGGTGGTAAATACTTGATTTTTGTCCGTGAAAGTGTGCTATTTCGTCGCGTATCGATTGTGTACGTGTATATATATATATGGTCGAGCTGCGTACACGAGTGTAAATGTAGATTGTCCTCGGCACGTTGAGTCTACATACCTGGTATAACAGCTGAAACATAAAACATCAGAGTGCGTACGTAGTTATCCATTGGCGAAACATATATACGCATTTGCTGTAATAATGGTAGATACAATGGTAGATATAATTATATATATATAATTGTTAAAAAATGGATGGTCGGATGGTGAAGGTGCAAGTGAAATAAAAACAAGGCAGCAATGAGTTTTACACAATTCTCAAAATATGTATTTTAACTTATCGTCTTTTTTTTTCTTCCTCAAATAGTTAAAACCACCAAAATCCGACAATCTCCGATGAGTATACATTCGTTCCCCAATCTCGTCTAATAGCTACTTAAAAAGTACTTCCGGTCGCATGTTCCACAGTCTATTCATTCCATATATTTTATTTTGCTCCGCCATTAAACATGTGATCAGTAGAGCTTCGAAATAACACCTGGCGGCCCTTAATACACTCGATCCGACGATATCAATAAAGAAGAATAATCGTATAATTTAAGCACTGCGCATTATTTCGATGTAATTCTGTTTACATTTATGTACAATTTTGTATTGGTCTTCCATCAGATTCCAACGACGTTTTTTTCCCCGGGTTCTGGTTCTTCTCTTTGTTCTCTCTGTTATTTGACAAAAAAGAAACGAATACGCGTATGATACAGAAAAATGCACATCAATTATGTAATCGAACGATACAGACAATAATTCACACACTCTTGAAATTTTACCTGTGTCTATTGTCGTATAAATAATCAGACTGCATCGGAACGAAAGCGATATTTAAAATTACGCATGTGTACACAAATGAACAGTTTGTTTTACAAAAAAATCAAAACGACGTTGGTTGAAGCTCGTTTGAGAAAATGTTTCTATACGTTTATCGTGTGTATGATTTTTGTTTGTCACACAATTCAAATACAAATCTGATGCAATTTGTCCAGCACAGTATTAACTTTGTTTATTTCAGCATCACATATAAGTTCATTCCAAGGAATCTTTTCGCACCGCTCTCGTGTCCACGCTCCTTTCCATCTTTTCTTTTTTTTTTATATTATTTTATCTTTTTCTTTTTTTGTTATTTTGAAATTGGCACCGTACATTCGTCGTAATTTATTTCTTTATGACGTAATCGCTTAAAGGACGATCTACATTGAGTTTGAAAATTCCTCGTTACTCATACAGTTTTTAATTCTGTTTTTTTTTTTTTGGTTTACTTATGATTAGGCTTTCCCTTTTTTTTAGAGTTTTTTTCTCTCCTCACTTCGTATTTGTTTATTGTAACGGTTAGTATTTCGGGTTCGATATATATGCATCCTGTGAAAAATAAACTTCGAATACATCTTTCGTAGATTCTCTTCCAAATCACGAACGTTACATATGCCGAACATCCCCTCATCGCTTATTCCCCACGTTTGACATCGTATAGTATATATATATATGTATATAGCTTAGCAATCGTTACACATTTTTTTTTCCCTCCGCTTTAAATCTTCCCGCAGCTACCAAGCTACCGTTACCGCGCTTACAATAAAAAAGTCCACCCCCGAGAAAAAATATATTTACACACACACACACACTGAGAGCGCGCATCGTCTTATTGTAAACCGCGACCCTCGTGACACGACCGCCCCGTAAACTCGGCCCTAATATCTTACATCGCGTTCAAAACCTTACGCTCTATACCATAAATATATATACATGTATGTATATGTATAGCTCGCTGTAGAAGAGGGGAAGAGCCACGAGGGAGCCCGGAGCGCGCGCAGAGAGTGGACGAAATCTCGCGCGCAGTCGCCGCGGCAATTAGCGAAAGAAAATCGGGGATACAAGTGGTGCAGGTAGCGCGGGCTGGCAAAACAAGTGCCGCAGCCGCGACTCCCGCCAACTAAACTCGGACTTAATCCCCCCGGAGGAGTCGTACAAGAAGGAGGAGGAGGAGGAGGAGGAGGCGGAGAGGCGAGTCTCGCGGCTGGTCGTCGTCGGCGCGTCGGTCCTCTACTTACTTCTTGGCGGCTTTGGTCGCGCCTCGTTACGCAGGCCTAGAGGGTCTCGAGGAGGTTCTGCACGAGGAGGGCCGGCGCGGTGACCCGAGGCTTGGCCCCTCCGCCTCCCCCGGCTCCGGTGCCGCCGGCGCTGTTGGCTCCGCCGCCGCCGCTGGATGGACCGACGGCGCTGCTCTTGCGGCTCTGTCTGGTGCAGGTGCGCACGTTGCAGCGGCCGGGCGACCGTTCGAGCTGTTCCGATTTGTTGCTGTCCTGCTCGAGCTGGACCGAGACGCTCGCCACGCGCGGCCGGGACTCGCAGCCGCCCTCCTGCAATCATAAACGGACGAGGACTCTTTAGAGGCTCTGTGTTGGCTTAGTGGGTTGGCTGTGTTGCGGCTGTTTGGGAATCGATCCGAGGAATATGGACATGTCGTTTGCAGGTTTTCTGCCGATTCCACCTCGTGGAACGGTGCATTATTGGGTCGTGGGAGATTTCGTTGTATAAGAATTTAAAAAGTATAGTCTTTTATGAGAAATAAGCGGCACCTTTGAAAAAGATATGACAATGGATAAGGCGCTTCAAATATGTTATTAAATCATTGTTTTATTTTTATTTTCAAGTAGTAACTAACGGATATTAATTTAATAACCTATTATTTTTCAAAAATATTTTACAGAAAACAACCTCGCACACTTTAGAACTCGAGTAATTTAATAAAAAAGGAGTCTCTGCAGAAACTCAATTTAAGAAATGTTTAATAGTAGATCCTTTTACTAGTACATAAGAAAATTTACTGAAAATCAACTATAAGTTACCAAAGCATTACCAACAACAGCTATGTTTACCAGAATACCGATGAATACAGTTATTCAGGATGAATATATTATAGTAATGCAAAATGTGCTAGTCACTCGTATTGAATCCCTCATTCCATCAAACCATTCATTTACTGTCTAGAGGCTGAAATGAAATACATCTCTAATATTGGTTTACTTTTTTATGTAACATAACATTTTTAAAATGTTTCAGTTATTATCAGTTTATTAAAATTGATCTTGAGATTAAATTAATCAAATATTGCATTAACAGTGTGTTATATTTTTCAAACATTTAGCCAAAGTATCCAAGTCATTGCTTGTCCACGACCCACTTGTGATTTCGCTCGTTTTGAATTCTCATACTATAAACCGTTCTTCATCGCCCGTCATGTGATATCTTTCCAAGGAAAATCCTCCTTTTGTTACTTGGCAAGCAGTGAAAAGCCTGTATTGTTCATTAACTGTTCGCGATTGTGGTACAATCCATCTTTCACTCTCCTTTATTCCCGTCATCTCATATAAAAGCTAGAAAATAGCTACTTACGTAACTGATTCGAAACACTCATTCAGGCTTGCTTTTGAGCGAGAATTTTTTTGTTGAGTAATGTTTGTAGTTTTTGGTTATCGAGAAGAAATAAGGTATAGAGTTACCAATTATAGTTTCGTTTACTGCCTTCAACCTACGATGAAGGATTTTCAACTCGTCTGTTACTTGTGACCACCCGCGAGTGTTAACGCAATAAAATAAAATATCGTTATTTGTAAATAATAGATGAAATGAATAGTATAAGTTTGAAAAATAAAATAGCTACTTACGTAACTGATTCGAAACACTCATTCAGACTGAAAAAGTATAAATTAGAAAAATAAAATACATGAAAGTAGATTTTGGTTTTAATTATTAATTAAAGTAGCATTGCACGATGACAAATTAAAATAGTACAATTCAGAAAAAAAGTAGGATAACAATCGATATATTAACTTAAAATGAATTGATGATTTAATTATTTACTAAAAATAGGAAAAATAACGAATAGGCATAGTAAAGATTGAACTTAAAATATCGAACGAATAAATTGAGCGAAAACGTATATACGTGAGGCGCACTGCGAACGAGCAAGCGAGCTAGATGATATCTCACGCAGACACTCACACCACCAAGCCGCCGCGAGAGATTCGCTCGAGTTGCTGACACACGAGCGAGAGCGCTCACACCTACAATGGTCAAGGAAGTCATCACCGAGCGAGCGATAAATACTGCATTTTTCTGCCACACCCAGACGATAGAAAAAAGCAAGGTAATCGCTCACAATTCATCGCGTGATTTTAGATAGAATAGATATTAAGTAGATTATAATTATAAGTTTGTGGTGATTCGCGACTAGCGGCTAACCCGTTACGCATCAAGTTCGCTCGCTAGCTATAGGTGGAATAACACTGAGCTACCCACAGAACCTGCAATTTTCCCACTACCCGATACGCGCTTGTGGATGAATTAAAGCCACCCAAACCTCATAAAACGATCCTATTCCGTTTAGCTTTTCCGAGCGAATCACTCACTCTCGCGTTGGCCAATACGGGCTTTGCCATTCACGAATCGAGTATAAAGCTCAACCCTTTTCGTCCCAGCCAACTAACTTCCCAATGCAGCGGAAATCAGGAACGCCAGCGCGAAATTGAGAAAGTTTTATTGTATCAGTTTGACAGAGATAAGAGATCAATGCGCGTCTCTCTATTTTCATGCCATTGAAAATAATTTGCTTCCTCTGAATTGAAATCGATGCAGGCATTAAATTTTTAAATTCGTTCTTTTGCATTTATTGAATGGAGTTATAAACATCGTTCTATTTTCATTTTAAATTAATTAACTATTCAATAGGGTTTATTTCCATTTTTCCAAGGAATCTATTTTCTTAGAATTTCACTTTCCAGACGTAGGTATCCAAGGTGACGCGTTTCGAGAACGAGTTCATTTATTCCAGGGACAATTTTCCTAAGGTTTAATTAATTTTGCAGCGCGAAAGGAAGCCGGTCATCCGTACCTTGTTAATTCCAATTATAATACTGAATAAGCAGTAAAGAATGCCCTACTATTCTAAATGAAAATTACTATACTAGTGCGCGCAAAGATTGACACAAGGTTCAACGAATCATTGTTGAGTCATGCAGCGAATAGCAACATATTATCTCCAAAATATAATAATCGATCGGCGCCGAAACAAGCTCTTGGACTCGTCGGAATTCGCGAGTCGAAGCTGCAGCAGCGAGAGAAAGAGGGAAGCGCACCAGGCGAGAGAGCAGACGATCTAGATGGGAAAGCGGGAAAAGGATCGGCAAGTGCGGCGCGCTCTCGCCCTTTCCAAATGAACCTATCTATTTAATTAGAATTATGACGACCTCGAGCCGGGCGGAAGAGGGAAGAGAAGCTCTTAATTAATCCTCTTGAGGGTCTTTGCTACAAAGAGAGGTCCCTCCTCCTCCCCCTCCCCAAAGAGACATACGTACGCGGCCGGGGCCGGGGCTATATACCTATTCTAGCGGCATCGCAGCTTTTGGCCCAACCATAATTCTCTCTTTCTCTCTCCGCGCACCCGTTTTGCCAAGTGAATTCGGAATGGAAATCCTCGTAGCACCGGACAGGAATTTCAAAATATCCTCCCCCTCCCTCGTGTTCCCGCGCTTTCGCTACTTCATTAACGCTTTTAAAAGGGACGGCTCTATCTCTGTCAAAGTGTAAAATGTGCGCGCGCCTTTGGTGATAATCGATGGAAGGGTTAACGAGGAGACACACTTACCAGTAAACAAATGCTCCGCTGGTGCTGGTAAGTTCGTTGGCGTGACTCGTGCTGTAGCTGCCAGGCCTGGATGTACAGGTCGCCGCGGTATATGAGGCCGCCTCTTCTCGCTCGTAGCATGATGTGCCACCTGCACGCACGAAATATAAGTTGGTTAAGAGGGTATTCCTAAATGCTTTCGCTGCATCATAGTTTGCTGTACGCGCTTAGAGAATCGAGATGGGTATATACGGTGTGCAGGGGCTGTTTAAAGTTGCATATACGATCTTTAAAAGGTGATTCGGTATACTGACCAATAAAAGATCGCGCGCAGTTGCTTTTTTTTTTCGCAGCCACGGCGTGTCTTTTGTGAAAATTAAAATGGATATAAAGCAAACAACTTGTACAGCCATCGATCCACTCTCGATTCGCATGCTATATTAGCACCGGGGCTCGAACGCGAAAACCAGATCCGCGGCGAAAACTTGTTTATATATCTATTTCGCTCCCCTATTTCTCTTCTCGCATGCACGTCGTATTTCACTGTGGCGCGACATAATTTTATAAAAAGAGAGACCGAGCGAGAGAGCGGTTGTATAGGTACCGCACTTTGAAAGTCGAACGGGGGAGGGGGACCGCGGTCGGTCCGCGTCATCATTTGAATAAATGAAAAATACATCGGGATCCGGCTTCCGGCGAGCTGCACCGGTACGCGCACTGTAAAAGGTGCGGCGGACGGCGACGGCTGCAGGGACCGCGCGGGCAAAAGCAAGTTAACAGGTGAACGGCCATTTCGCAATATCGGCGCGGGCTACGATAATCCTCGAATCGCCAAGTGCGCGATTGCATCGTGTGTCCTGCGCGCTCCACGCGTACACTTCTCTCTCTCTCTCTCTCTCTCTCTCTCTCTCTCTGCACCCGTTGTATTAAACGCTCAGCGAACTGATAAATCGAAAATTTATGGCTCTTCCGCTGTGCAGCTCGCAAACGGTTGTGCACATCGCATAGGCACGTACACACGGGTGCGGCAACCGGCCGCTTCTAATTTCCAACTTTCGCGCCGAATCGCATTACTATAATGTGCGGCGTTTTGCATATATATGTTATATACAAAAATTCCATCGGGATTTTCCCAGCTGTACTCTTTGTACACGACGATTGCTGGCGCGCGCGCGCGCGCGGGAATAACGGCCCCGGCAAATTGGTACAGATGTTCGATTTGTTAAAACTGTTATAATATTGGCCCTCTCGGTCCTGTAATTTCATTTCGTGGACGAGAGATCACTTATCATTTCGCGGATTTAACGGGCCGTTATCGCTACCGCTTGTGCTCGCGCTGATTGGACTCGAAAATCCACTTTATTTCCTGTTTTGGCTTGCGCGCTCGCCCCGGACTCTCCGCTAGCTGCACGCGCACTCTCCCCCCTCATTTTACCCTGGATATTTATTTTCAATTTGAAAGATATAGGATGTATTTACGGATTCGAGAGTGTGTGGGACTGGCTCGCAACAAATCGTCCGCTGGATATTTCGTAAAAAAAAAGAAAAAGTTATTTACCTTCCGTTACGAAATGAACCGATATATATACACGCGTCCGGACGTCATATTTTTTCCGCAACGGTACTTTTTTAAAAAATGGGATTTTTTTAACTTTCGCACAGAGAGAGAGCGAGAGGTATGCAGTTAAGTTCGCGCGCGCTAGTTCAACAGCCGTAAATTTGCGATAATCCAATGACGATTGTAGGGCTGCAGCAGTTCGCTTGGGTCATCCGCTTTGGCCTTAGCTTATATTGCACGTGCATATATATATATATATAGCAAGGAAGCAGCAGCGTTACACACACTAGAGGAGTGTGCAGCGGAGCTCGAATTTATAGCCGTTTCTCATTTCTCAAGTAATAGTTTGAGCCGTGTACTCTCGGTATACATCTACATGTGTAGTACTTCATAACTGAGAAAGCGACCATAAATTCGGGATCTAGATATCTCCTTTGGCTTTTGGGCTTGGGCTTGACTTGGACGAAAAAGCTGCGAGTTATCATATTCCACAGTGATAATGGAACTAAGAATATTATCGCAATTGCTGTCCGCTGCAGCTCATAGTTGAATATTATTTAATATTTCGAAAAATTATTGGCGAATCTTTCTAAGCGCGAATATGAAATGCCTGTTAAATTAGTGTTGTTTAAAATGATTCCATTCCAGAAAATGCCTCTCGCGATTCTTCATCTTTTTAAATCCTGCAACGTTATATTTATATCATGCACCTTGTATTAAACTGATTCATTACGGATTCCGCAGTATACACGATTACTGGCTGGTTGCTCTCGTCGTGCTATTTAGATCGTAACTCGTACATACATATCCTCTCCGTCTTAATTGCAAATCAAATTACCAAAGAAGCTATTTATAAATGGTACGCGCGGCTCCTCCGCTTTATTCGTTCATTTCAGCTATACCCGAGCATGTATTTATCTCGTGCAACCGGAATAGAAACTCAAGAGAAAAGTCTTGTACGCCAACTAGTAAATTGGCCTGCAGGAGCCGCGCGCTCGAGACATGAATTATCGGCATTCGCGTACAAGGTAAATATTTCCATGTAAAATGTTGAGTATGTGTGTATATACGGCCCCATTCCTCGCGAGACAAAGGCCGCCGGGACTATAGCAGTTGCTGGGTCGCGATATGGCATAAATCCACCCGTACTTACGAATCGATCAGCTACGCGTATCTGTAGAACCGTACAAGCGAATAATATCGGAGGTGGCCGCGTATCACACATACCTAAAGTACAATTATCGCGCTCTTATCATTGACTTTAGCCGGAAGGACCAGTTGTGTACGGGGTAGAACCAAGGTTCACGTCACGAGCGAATAAGTGAGCGTGCGTGTATAAAAGCATGGTTTTACATGGACGGTGGAGCAAAGAGGGGCGAGATGTTTAAACCGTAAACGAGACGAATTTTCGGGGGTAGAATCCGCGTCGAGATTCGCAGCAAGCGGTCCTTCATTTATTCAGCGCCGGATCGGAAAGCTACCGCTGCTCCGCTGTACATAGCGACCGGTGCGTTTGTCAGCCGCGAGTGTGCGGGTAGAGAGCGAGAGAGAGAGAGAGACGAGCGCATTCACACATCCCTTGCAGCGAGCTGCCGCAGCAGGGGCTGTGGCTGCAGTTTTGAGAGAGCCAGGCGCAACGTATACCGGTTACTCCCTTTCTCTCTCTCTCTCTCGCTCACTCGGCGTCTCTCTCCTACCTCGACGACCGGATTAATTTCTCATAAATCGTTCGCGGTTTTCGTTGATTGGTCCGCGATTCCATTTATTCTCTTCGGCCTCTAAAGCAATCGAGTACACGACAAATATCGGCTACGGATAATTGAAAAGTATCCTGCCCCTTTTTTTCCGCCGCGGACGACGACCTTTTCTTCTTTTTTTTTTTTTTTTTTATTTTTATATGTAACAGTATTTCTGTTTTCCGAGTATTTCGACACCGTGTGATTGATTTTTTGTTATCCCTCTCTCGTTCAAAGTGTCGTTTACTAAGCATTTCTGGAAATGTAATCAGGCCAGTCCAACTGTAATTAAATAAATAAATTGCAATAATTTCGGGTGATTGATAATTTCAAACGGTCATGACAAGCATTTCCCGCGTTTTCAAAGATTTCGAGCGGCTTTCACGAAGACCATTCATGTGCAATCTCTCTCATCATATTATTTTCACCCGATTAAGTATCGTGACGAGTTTTAACTGCTAATATAAATCCCCAGTCGCTGCACCCGGCGACTATTCCCTGAAATGTGTTCATATAACTAGACGTGTAAAAAGGAGACTTTTTCTCTACAGATTACTGCGAGCTCTTTTTTCTTAACTATCATTTGGAGCTTGATCAATGATTAATAAGGCGCTAAAATGTTCAAAAGTGTGCATTGATGCGCTTAAATATAATGCTGGCGCTTTTAAACATTTTATCGCCTTATTAATCATTGATCAAGCTCCAAAGGATAGTTAAAAAAAAACTCACAGTAATCTATAGAGAAAAAGTCTCCTTTTTACACGTCTAGTTATATGAACACATTTCAGGGAATAGTCGCCGAGTGCAGCGACTGGGGATTCATATTTGCAGTTAAACTCGTCACGTTACGTGTCTCTCAAACGCGTTGCATATTGAAATCTTGTCAGTGTTCAACGCATATACGAATATGTTGCGTGAGCGTATATCTACAATCTCTCTCTCTCTCTCTTTCCATTGACTTTCCAGGTCGTTAAACATTTTTCCTCCTCTAGCTCCCATCGGATCCGCGTGTAAATTCTGCATCCGCTTGGGCATCATTTTTAAATAAACGCGCATCCTATATACATATATATATCCTTTACGTCGGTTGGTTCGCGCGATAGTCGTTATATCGGCGCCAGCATATGCGCGATACATTTTTTAAACGATCTCTCTCCGTGCATGGCGTATACGCGATTGAACGTATTAGAGTTACGCAACGGGGGTGAACGTGAAAGTGAGCAGGGCAAAGACCTGGTTACCTGGTTATAAGCTGGTGAACTCTGGGCCACTGTCCTCGGGACCTCAAGATCCTCGCGGTGCCGAGGAGGGAGGACCTGTGCACCGTCGAAAGCGCCATTCCCTTGAGGTAATACTTCAACGCGGGAAGCCATTTCCCTAGAAGAGACAAGCGAAAGCCGTTTCGATCCCTCGTCTACTATATATATATATATATACATATATATCAGGATGCATAAAATGTGAATATGAGACGGGGGGGGGGAGAGGCGCGGGAGGGGACGAGGTAACAAACAGAGGCGCGCAACGTCTCCTCCACCGCCAAGAGAAAAGAGAGCCGCGGAAGCTGGTAGCAGGAGAGCTGGAACGACGAGGCGTTATAACTCATATAGGCAGCTGGAATTTCGCGTACAAATGACACTTTTATTCTCCTCCGGATGCGCGGGCCGACACTGGCTTTGTCGGGCGACGCGATGCCTATATACGTGTCCCGCGTGTACCTGCCCCATAATGAGCTCGAGAAGAGCTGTGATGGATGATGGAGCCAGGAATCGACGGGGAGCCGAATATGAATGGTCAGCTCGGAAAAAGGTAACGTTCTGGTATGGCAATCACGGGTAGTAATGGTTGTAGCTGTGGCATTGTCTCATTGATAATTCGCGCACAACTCCGGACTTTGTTCACCTCGAACTCACGTTTAAATACGCATCGTGTAAATCTGCGTATATTCTGAGTATAACAATTATGGTCATTATACGTATGGTCATCTATGATTACGCGTAATTATACACGTGATTGCGTTACCGTTTAGCTTTCGGCGAAAAACGACTATAAACAAAAAAAATAGCAAAAGGTATACATACACAGGGTTGTGGTAAAAAAGGCGTTCTCACCGTTCTGATGAAGCCACGTGGCGTATTCGGCCAGATGGTCCGGACTCCTCGGCTGCAGTCGGACGACGTGCCTGAGTAGAGCCCCGGTTGCCGAGCCGCTCGCCATCCTAGCCAAGACGAGATAGGCAGGCGCGTAGGCCGGATCCAGGGACACGCACTTCTGCAGCATTCTTACGCACTCCTCCGTTCGGTTGTTTTTTCTGCGCACAAAACATCGAGCGAGCTCGCATTGGTTCTTCTCGCTTTTAGGGTGTACGGGGAGGGGGACGGGGGGATTGGCAGGGCGATTCTCTCGTATTTTCGTGAACTCTTGGCCCACACGCACACACCGCATCGCTAGCCGCGCGCGTTGCCAGGATTTATCTTTATTAGGAGAAGCTATAGGAGATAGCGCGAGCTGCGCGCTGACTCGTAAAAGCTCCGCATAATCCATTTTTAACTTCCTTAACGAGTGTATAAATTTGATTAAAAAGGGATTACGCGGAAAGTGCGCCGCCGTCGCCGCCGCGGTCGTTGAGTATTTCACGGCAACTCTTTTATTGCGCCCGATGAAAAAGGTCAAAATGCGCCCGCCAGAGAAAAACACTACTATATATTACAGCTATATATACGAGCTGTATAACATATACGTATGATTAAATAATGCGTGCCTGGTATTTGTTTGAGTTATATATTACGAAGAGAGAGATGAGAATGCCTTCGTGCAGGGCTACATATATATACGCAATACATCGGATAAATAATTTATTAGCCGTAGCGTATACGTTAATCCACCTTAATCATTCGCGAGCGGAAATCATATTTCATCGAGTGAGCTTTCGCTCACATTCTATATATACAATAGATCGGAGGGAGACCGGAGAAGTGAAAGCGGCGCGTGTACCGCACACAGACACACACAGAGGAAGAAAATTTTCGTAACAGTGCGGCTACAAAGAAAAATTACCACGCGGTGGCGTATTATCAATAATTGCAAGGGGAACAAGAAAAAAGATAAAGAATTTGCTAGAGTGAACGAGAGTTGGCGAGGGAAAAGCAGCATGAGAAAGAGAGAGAGAGAGAGAGAGATATGATGGAAATGAAAAAAATGAGAAAGAAGAGGAGAATCGGTGCAGCGCAGTAGGCTGCCGCTACTGCGGAAGAAGAAGGCGCGCGGGATCAGAAGCTCGGGGTGGATATTAAAAAAGCCGATACACACGGGAGCCGCCGCCGCCGCCGCCGCTGTCGTTGCTCTCGCTATCATAAATCCAGCGGCGGCACATAAATTGAACGGCAATCTCGTGCGCGGCAGAGAGAGAGAAGTTGAAGAAGAAGGAGGAGAGCTAGTTGCCGCTCGGCGCGCATGCCCGGTGCAGCAGCTAAAACTGTTGCTATACACACCGCCGTCCCCCCCCTCTCTCTCTCTCTCTCTCTCTCGTTGAGTTATGAGCAGCGTGATGTAATCAAGTTTGACTTGGAACAAAGGCTTTGGTAATTAACGCAAGCAAGCAAGCGCGCGAGCAGCCGTCCTTGTTTTGTGTGTGGTGTGGTGTGTGTGTGTGTGTGTGTATACTTTGCAGCAGCGCCACCCTATACTGGCTGCAGTCACTTTTACAACGCAAAGAAATTTAATCACTCCACCCCGGGCTGGGAAACTTGAGCGCGCTCTCTCGCGAGCCTCTATTAATCTTCCGCTCCTCTACGTGCGTGTCTCTCTCTCTCTCTCTCTGTATTGTATATACAATATTGTACATCGTTGGGGGAATGTACAATACGGGGCTGGCAGTACGTGATTTTTGGGAGGATGATACGAACCTGTAGAGTTGACCGAGGTTGTAGTGAGCGTTCACGTGGCCCGGCTGCGCCTGTATCGCAGCCAGAAAGTGTTTCTCCGCCTGATCGCCGGCTATCAGCGTGCCCAGATTGTTGTGCGCACTCGCGTACGTCGGCCAGAGCCTGAAACCATATGACGAAACCACATCAACGTTATATACCACAACTATTTCTAAACAAAAACAAAAAAAAAAAAACAAGAACCAAAATCGAAAAGGTGTTGCGCATTCGAGTATAGTTTTTCCTGTATGTATGCAGAACGGACAAATTGCACGGTCATTTTTTATCTACATACACAGACTTTGTCGGGAGGAATCTAAAAACATGATGTTTCGAAAAATGTATACATATGATTTTTCGAAACAGCTCGTGCCAAAACTGCAGTATAGCGGCGAATGTTGACAGAGAGAATTGGACATTTCAAGATTCGAATATCGAGTGACATTGTCGGGTGCAGTGCACGCGGCCGAGCGACCTAACGACAGAGCGAGCGAGAGAGATAGATAGATGGAGTGAGAGATTCCCTCTCTCTCTCTCTCCGGTGCGAATTTCACGAAAGCCTCGGCTGATAGATGTCTCGACAGTGGCAAACTTGCAAATCCATCTCCTTCTCTACCCCTCGTCATTTTCGTCTCTGCGCATACATCAAGCCGCTATAAATATAATGCGCGCACACACATGCACACACGCGTACGTGTATATACATCAGCTGCAGCGCCAGAGATACACATAATAAGCTTGCTGCCGCGCTCCCTCACGCACATAAACATATTTGATGCGCGCGCAACTATGCACCCGCATATAGCACGGCATTCTGTGTAACGCACACGCACCCGCACATTAAGATCAGAGCTAGCCGTACACACACACACACGCGTGTGTGCAGTGCACGTATTATATTATATATATACGTATATACAGGTGCAGTGCGCGCTGGGCAAACCACCTTGTCACTCTCGTCGGGATTACTTGGCAGTGACATTTGACGTCAGTTCCGTCCCTTTCCCTCTCCCCATCCCCCTCCCCGCAGTTGATTAGCGTGGCTCTCGTCCGTGTCGGGAGGCTATACTATACTATGCTATATATAGGTAAGCTCTATACCTTCGAAGCTATAAACACAGCAGCCTAGAGAGCCACAATTCGAATGCCGCCGCCGCAGCGCTTTTAACGTGGCCGCCCGTGGTTTTGCCTACTCGCTCTCTCTCTCTCTCTCTCTCTGTGTGTGCGACGTATGGCAGCGGAGGAGGAGCGGCGGCAGCTTTGTGACTTTGTGCGAGTTAAGCGTTAAAAGGGTTGCGGCGAATATCCGTACGTCGCGTCATTTGAGGGCAGGGGCCACGCGCGACTTTCGTCAAACTCGAGAATAGTGGGCGACGCGTTGCCGGGATGCAGCTGCTTCTATAGTTTGGAGCCGCGCTAGAAACGCCACGGCACATGAGCGATAATCAGTTCATATCGGTGGATGAACCGAAATCCATTAGGGCTTTGGCTTGCGGGGGCTTGCCGCGCGATCCGCCGAGTAATTGCTCCCATTGCTTACACTGTGTAACTCCTCGTCCTCTCGCGAAGCCGCGGTATATCTATGTATGTATAAGCGTGTGCGCTAAGCTTCGGAGTGAGCTGATTCGCTTTTTCATGTAGGTACGCGCGGGCTAAACGACCGTGAGACCTGCTACATCTATTTTATCGTCTTCTTTGTGTAAGCGATGATAAAGGGAGCGTATCTCCATTCAAGATTCTTTGCATTATATTCGATGCCGGGAAGAAATAATATAATGTTTTAGCGTTTCTTAGCTTTTTATATATAGCCAGTTCATAAATACATTACGAAGCTTTTACGGAATCACTTTTTTGCCAAGGCTCTATAAAAGTTACTTATGGTTGCTGCTCACACACACACACACACAAACACACCCACATACATTTCAGAATGAATATTTGAATATTCACCGGCATCAGCGACGGGGTAATACGTATACCGTTCCCAGCCAAAAACAAATCAAGATATTAATAATGAATGCGGGCCAGTCATTCGGATACAAGTTCTTGGGGGTCAAGTCTAGCGATGCGTACGTGCAGGAACTGAATAAATAATCATCCGGAATTACTATAAATGAAGGAGGTAAGTAAAAAGGAGAGAAAGGGAGAGAGAGAGGAAGAGAGAAAGAAGTCGAGTCGCGCGCATTCGGAAAGCTGATGGGTAAGGAGGAGAGCGTCGAGCATAGGGAAAGCGAGATAAAGAGAGAGAGAGAGAGAGAAGGAGCTGGCAAAGGGAAGATACATCTACTGGTGCACGGTCGCGCACTTTATCTCCTTCTTATAAATGAAACAGGTTATTTATTATCCAATAAAGAGACACTCGCTCGCGGCACGCGGCGGTTTTCCCCGCTGAGTACATTCCGCTCGATCCCCTCCGCCCCCTTCCCTTTCCTCTGCAGCTTCTCTCTCTCTCTCTCTCTCTCTCTATCTCTCTCGACCCCGCGCAGGAGGCAAAAAGGAAGAAAAGCTCGCAAATATCAAATTTCCTTACACCTTATATACTCCTTGTACTGTTCTTCCCTTTATCTTATTCACTTATATTTAGTAGCTCGGCTGTTCTGACTTTACTGTTTAATGCCGCGACGCGCTGGCAGCAGCACTTTATGAATTATTTTCATTTTTTCGAACGAGTATACACGATATACACGAATTCTTTTAAGCTCCACTCGCTTATACTCGAGTTTCGATCGATGACTACATGTAGGACGAAGTAACGAATTCCCCTGTTTCGCGAGTGAAACTTAAAAGTTTTAAATAAAAACGAAGATTGCGGCCTCTCGCTAATCAGGCCCAACTATTCCCATTGTACACTTTTCATCGAACGAAATCTAATATCCGAATATTTAACCTCTGGAATGAAAACAATTGTAGGTTTTAAAATAAACGATGAACGCACCATATTTAAAATGCGAAATCTTCTGACCGAGAATTCACTGTCACATCAGTTATTCATGTTAAAATAAAAAAAAAGAAAATGTTTTCTACAGCTGCTCAATAAAGGCCGGCTTCACTTATTCATTAATATAACTTATTCATAAAATCACTGCGCTGCTGCACCCCGTTATTATCGGCGTCTTCTCATTTATGTATATCGCTGAATATGTTCAGCGTGCGCGACAGTCTTTCCGAGCGAGTTATTCTCGATTAACCCATCAATTTTCATGTGCGCGCCCGCTCGGTTCAACGATAAAATACTCTCTCTCTCTCTCTCTCTGTGTAACTTAATAAATTGAAAATCGATCCGCCGAATTCATTAAAGTTAGTCTTAAGTTGCCGCTCGCACCTCTCTCTATTGCTAATTAAACGTTTTGCAGATGCAATTCAAGCGCGTTATAAAACAGCCGCACCTAACGGACGCGGCCAGTTCTATACATGAAAATAAGTTGTAGTTTGGAGCACTGATTGAGCGAACTTTAAAAGCGGCCTCTAACTTCTAATTCGGTGCATCGCGTCAGCTATTAGGTATCCGAAATCCTGGAAAACTTAAGCGTCCTCTCGATACTATGATAAATCGTTCGGTCGTGGCGGATCTCGAGCCCTTGGAAATAAAGAATTAATGAAGTATTGTGCATAGCGGAGGTGGGGAAAGTTTTTTTCCTTGATCTTGGGCGGTGTCGACGGCGGCAGCGGTGGCGAATCTTGTTCTCCACCGCTTTTTTTTTTCTTCCTCCGCTGCTACCTACTCTCCAGCTGCAGGAAGCAAGAAGAGGCTAGGAGCCTTGGCCATCTTTCTGATGCCCCGAGGCAGTTCGAAACTGCAAAGTCTGAGGCGCTCTATACATAGCAAGAACGCGTTCATGGAAAGTTTAAATAAGTTTTGCGACTATGCCTGATTGATTTACTTTTAACTTGATAGGGAGTTTCCTACCGTAGGACCTCCACTACCACTGCTGTACCTCCTTCACCATCGGCTCCTCAAGCTTCCAGTGAATTTCCACAAGATCGAGATAAAGATAGACGCTGGGATAGACGCGAAAAATCGAGGAAATGGAAAAAAAAATTCCAAATAAAAGACCCGGCTGTAAATTAACTTGCGAATTCTTCGCCCGCGACTGTATAACCCCGGCCGCCGCGTATAATTATGTTCCCCCTGCGCGAACCTCTTTCTTCTTCCATCTGATTCGCGGTACATTTAAATAAAAGCTTCCGAGAAAAGTCGCGGCTTATCAATGACGAGCGTGAAATATACAGTGCGAACGGACGGTATAACTCGGATTAAAATCCATTGTCGGTTACTTTGAAGCCGTAGTGAAGAAAGGCGCGGGTTAGGGAAGGGTAGCGAGAAAAATTTGACGTCGTTTGACGCGGCGGTGGCGCGGACCGATGCTTTGTCACGCCTCGGTAATTACGCGGAAGCCGCCACGCCGTAGTCGCTCGTCGCGACGACGACAAGCCCGCGTAACAAGAAAGACGAGAACTGACAAAGGGTGGAAGATCGAGTTGTATAAAGGGCCGAGAGAAAAAACGAACGAGAGGTCAAAGGGAGGGGGAGGAGGAGAGGGAAACGTGTGTCGAGGCGACAAAGAAAATTTGAAGGAGGAATCGGACCTGATGCTTGCCGACTGATCTCGTTTTAATCGCTTCCAACGAATAAGCCCGATTCTTGCGCTTCCTCGTTCTTCCGTTTAGTCTTCCCATCATTAATTCATTGAAAGGTAATAATCGGTTCGTTCTCCAATGGTATATATAAATCTTTTTTTCTCGAGAAGCCTTTATGGCAAACCCAATGATTGGGAACGTTATCTATACAAAATTTCATCAAATGAGTAGTTAATCCGTTTAATGTCTGTATACGTCAGCAAGAAACCGCAGCAATCGACGTTTTATTTTTTTCTTTCTCTAGGCAAAAGGCTATATATACGAAGCTCCGCCATTGGCACACTCGATTGAAAAACAGTAAATTTTATTAAATTCGCTCGTCCTTGCACTTTCCGCTTGCTCAACACTGACAACTCTTATTACTTCTTACCGGTGCTCTCTCTATATATGTATATATATATATTCCGTCGTCCCTTTTATATTTCTCTTTTTATTTAGTCGTTAGGTCGTGTGCCGCCGCACTATGTTGCTTTGTATTCGTGAGAGAGGCCTTGCGATCGGGATTCAGTTTCCCTTTGGAAAAAGCCTCCTTCAAGAATCGACAACTGGCAGTTTCTCCGCTAAGAAGCCAGGCATGCTACCCTACCGGCTTTCAGCATTTTCGAGAATCGCGACTTAGCTGCAGTACGAGTGCTGCAGCCGTGGGGAGGGGGGAAGGAGAAGTTTGAGAAGCAGAGCCGGAGAAAGAGAGTGAGAGAGAGAGAGAAGTCGAAACATCGGAAACTGGTACAAGCAGTAAAGGTGGAAGAAGCTTGGAAGCGTCGTGCATTTTCTACCTTCGGAGCTGGAAAACTCCTCTCTTTTCTTTTTTTTACTCTCTTTCTCTCTCACCTTCATACTCCTCCCACGAATTCGCGAACGACTGCGATAGCTTTTTAGACTTTCAGCACTTTCCAGGGGGACGCAGATTTGTTTGTCTCCTTTTTTTCTCCCTTAAATTCACTCATACAGTCGTAGACATTGCGTTTTACGTGTTTTAGAATAATAAAGTCCCTTGTTGGCGGGAGGAAAGGATGCAAAACTTTGAGATATGCAAATAATATAATTCTGGATTGGCTGTATGCATGGTTTTTGTTTGAACGAAGGAATTTATACAAACGAATGTCCGTGTGTTCTATATTTTCAATTTTATTTCATTATATGCAGAATATGAATTTCGGATTTTCGAAAAATACGCAACGCAAATTTCATGAAATATTTGCGATATTTGTAATAATAGCAAATATAATGAATAACATATTTTTGCAGTAATAAATATAAATTTCAGCGGAAGATCAAATAAACTTATTCATATTCATTCCATTTTCACAATTCATCTTTTAAAAATTAATTTTATTTATTTATATACTGCTGGAACACAGATGCATAAAAAGTGTAATTTGTATTGAAAAAATTATTCTTTAAATATTCGTTTTATTCTTATCTCATTTGACTCTTTTGTACATCATCGATATCAATGTCTGACCACACTTGACTGTATCTACTTCAAATTCCTAACCATTCTCTACTCGTAGTAATGCTTTCCTAAAAATAGTCACTTCTTTCTGCTTCGAAACCTTCCTACACTTATTATCTATCACCTTTGCAAATTACCAAACATTGGCGTGTCCCACCTTGCAATTTTCGCAACCACGCACTCGATGGCCAATAATAAATCGTTCCCTGCAAGTTAAAGTTCCCGGAAACTCTCGCTGAATCAGCAAACAAGACAAGTCGGGCGGTGCAGACGCAAAAGCCGTCGTCGGTGTCGGGTAACTCAAAGACAGCGCAGTGGGATAGCACGTGAGAAGCTCGCGTAACGTGTCTCGAAGGTGTTAAGGCCGCGTCGTATATAGACTCGAGTATATAACGGCTTGGTATATCGCTTCGTGCGGGCTTTAATCGCCCCGAGCTGCCATTCGAGAGCGCATTGTATAAATTGCGAGCATCGATCATTTTTATGCGGCGATAAAGAAAAGAAGGATAATTTACGGCGGGGCTACTGGAGTATAAGGCGGCCGTGACGTTTTGTTGGCCGAATCTCCGATACTGCAGCGTGTGGGGATCGTATGGCCGCGAAAGCCCAGGCCGGACGGGCATCGCGTGCTACACATTTCCGCGGATCATAAAGTCCCTCTGTATATATGTATATAAACGGGGGACGGGGGAGGGTTCTTGCGGCCGTCGCGGCCCGTAATTTTCGGTCAACCAGCTTTATGAGCGCGCGTTAGCCTCTCGCCCGTGTGTGCGTGTATGCCCTTGCGAGCTTCAACAATGCCGAAATCCCGTGGCTACTGGCGCTGACCCCCGTCGACTACCGTCGAGCGCGGCTGGCAAAGAGCGCGATAAAAATGTAATGATCGGATGAAAAAGTACCGTATATATATAGGCTCGTTCTCTGCGCAGCAGCCGAGGCTCAAGGAAAAGTGTAAGTAATGAATCACACTTGCGATATTCCTCGCATGGCTATATTTCCGTGTGTGCGCGCGCGCGCGCGAGATTCGTTGATTTAAGTAAGCCAGAGGGTTATTGTCTCTCGAAACACCAACGACGATTCGGCTGGTGAAAAACAAATTCCTACGATCTCTCCCGATATCCATCAATATTACAGTGCGATCGTTATTTACATTTTGCATTTTCTCTGTAAACGAAAATCACCTGTTCGATACTGTTGGCGCAGCTGTTTTTCATCTTTGAAAGCTGTGTATACGTGAAAAAGTAATGAAAATCCATTATTTTCGTCTCTGAGCATCGTTTGTTATTGTAGTCAATATTTTCGTATTATTCATGCGCTTAATTAATTTATACGATATTATATTTTTATATTAGTCGAGCCGATGTAGCGCCACTCCGCGCTCATTGATAGTACATTTCGATACTAGCGCTCGTGTATAGAATAGTATTGTTTTTGACCTGACCATGCATTTGTATTCATGCGTGTGCAAAATGAAGCTTTGCGTACCGAGTGCCAAAAATTGTATTTTAAGGGATATCGGATAAATCCATTGGTATAAAGTTTATTGGAAGCCTTATAGGTCCTCCATTACGTATGGACGCGCAAAAGAACGTATAATTCGAATCTATATCATAATAATAACAATATATGATGATAACAAAATATAGTATAGATATTTTGGTAGGTAATATGAAAGTGACGCGTGAAAGAGTGGCCGCGGCAAAGTCTTGGCGAAAAATTGTTCCGGCGCGTGTTTTATTTTAATCAACCCTTGCTCGCCTCCGATATTTAATAATTTTTTTTTTCCATTTTTCGCAATCGCCGCTGCCGAACAGGACCTTTGTCATTTTCTTTTTCGACATGAAATAACGGCTGTTTACTCAGTGAAGGTCCGTTCTCGCACTCTCGCTCTCTCGCTCTCTCTCTCTCTCTCTCTCTCTCCGCGATGTTATTCGTCGAGTTTCCTCTCTCTCTCTCTCTCGCCCTCTTTCGGAGAGAGCCGAATATATATGCTATAGTACAACGACCGCGACGTGACCTCGTTTCGCATCTCTCTCGTGCTCTCTCTGTATGCGCGCAGTGTACCCATCTCTCTCCCACTTACGCACACCTTCCGCACCGCACACGTACACAGAGATGCAGAGGCGCCTCTCTCGTAGCCGCTGTAGTATTGACCCTTCGCTGACAGCTGGTTTTTTTCGAGCTCGCACATCCCGCCGTCAATCGAATTTCACTACTAGCTTTTTTTTCTCCCCCCTCCACCTATCTCTCTCTCTCTCTCTCTCTCTCCTCGGCGCCAAAAAAGTGTGTGTGACAGAGAGAGAGAGAGAGAGAGAGAGAGTGGAAATCGCTCGCTCCATATATCGGCATAACGGAGTTATGGAGCTGGCGCTGCAATCAATAGCGTGCAGCCTCGAAAAATTTCGAAAATGCACGTATATATACGTATTCGTATCGCCTCGCTAATTTACTCCGGTATACATGCCCCCTCCCATATAAAAGCCTTTCAGCCCCGTATAAATTGCATATTATAATAGGGTCGAACGATATCCAGGTTTATATGTATATGTATATGTAGAGGGGCATACAGCTCCGAACGTAAAATCAACGTCCAATTATGTCTGGCGCACTATGCCAGGGCCGTTATACGTATATACGCGGGGCGCGTGTACATCTCTCGCGGTGACAAGTACGAGTGACGCCGACGTCGCGTCAGCGGGGCCATAACATACACGTATATACGTATATACCAGCGCGTAGCTCGCACACGACGGAATCGCACACTCGCTCTCCTACACCCCGTATACCTGCTGCTGGTGCTCTAGAGATTTCCGTTTAACGATATACTTGTTCCCCTTTACTTTTTTTTTACGTTTAGCTGGTGCGCCAACCGCGATATTACACACGGCCGCGGTGTAGTTTTAGAGGCTCGAGTGTATGATCGCGGCGCGCACCTTGGCGTATTGGAGCGTAAATAAGCATGCGCCCGCGGAAGGCGCATAAAAGCGTCGCGACTATGTAAGAGTTCGTGCAGCGATATACCCTAGACTCTCTCTCTCTCTCTCTCTCTCTCTCTAGTACAGCTCCTTCCGTCCAAAAATGATTGTCTTGGCGAGGCGTTTTTACGGCGTATCAGCACATTCGAGGGATTTCACTCCCCCCCGAACCACCTCGTATCCACCGTACGTTGATTTAGTGCATGCGATAGGCTGCGTGAGTTTACCCCTCTACCGGTGGGCCGAGTACCAGTATAGTAGTAGTTCAGTACCGGCTTGTGCCGTGAACGAGCCGCCGGAGCTTTTCGCATGTATACCGTATATATAGGAGCGCGTCGCGACGCCATGTAGTTCTATATATATATACATACACACACACACATACCGCCACCGCGACCACCTCTGCCTCTGCCGCCGCCGCCGCCGCCACCGCGCATTTTATATCCCCCGACTGAATAATGGTAAAAGCGAGGCATCGTAAAACACCAATCAAATAATGCATTATCGTAAATATAAGGCAGCTTCTGCGTGCGTGTGCCTTCCGTCTATCTGCGTGCGTTTGTGTATCGCGCACGCATAAAATCTTCATGGTTTATCTATCTCGTCTTTTTCTAGACAAGCGCCTATAGGCCTAACCCGTCCCCCTCATCCACCCCGTATAAACCGCCTATATAACCCGCGAGATAAATAACTCGCGTGTGCGTATATGTTTTATTTTCAATCTCGTTATCTTGAGCTGTGCTCGCCGCGCCAGCGGTTACCGCTCTTTTATTATATATCGACTCTACTGCCCCTTATATTCATACTCTCGTGTACCGTTATTATATGTATCTTACACATACGAGTTGTTGTTGTGTCGGTGCGAGGAGAGATGGAAATGGATCGGTGGCAACGAGATGTGGAATAAAACCGCGTCGGATCGATTTCGTGCTGTTGTTGTTTTTTTTTTGTGTACGTGTGCGCGTTCTCGGTAGGATAAGAGCTGCGACTATACGCGGCTTTTTAAATAGACGTAAGACGAACTGGTCCCTATATGTACCGTGGAAATAGACGTCGCGTTGGTCGTACGTGTATCAATGAAATGGAATTTTCATGAGCGGCGTCGGTTGCGACGGCCGGCTGCGCGCGTGTGTCTGTTGATGCTGCCGTAACGACTTTCGTCCCTCCCTCTCTCTCTCGCTCTCGCTCTTTCTCTGTCGCTTTTTCCATTTCTCCGCAGTTCGCCCCTTTCATCTCTTATTCAAACCTCGCTCGCGCGACCCGCCGATTCGCACTTGCAGCAGCACTGCTGCACCTGCAGTCTGTCCACTTTTCTATACCCTCTCTCTTTCTCTCTCTGGTCCGCGTCCTGTATTTGCCGAGTTGATTGCATTTTCGCGGGCAAATATTACGATGTTATGACAAAGTTGATTGGCAGAGACGAACTCGCTCTATATGTGTACACTAGAGAGGCATCCGTTCAATATACGCAATTCGCCGCTTACACCCTCTACCCTTTTCTCTCCCTCGCATTGCACGACAAATCTATATGTATACGTAGTGTCGGGGTACCGGATAAACATATATATATATCCGCTGCAATAGTGCCTGTACAGATTTAATAGACGTATTTAGGGAAAATGCTTTTATTGGTTTATATCGGCGCGCGCAGCGGCTCATGATTGTGCATCGGCCGCGTGTATAAAGCTGAAGAGGCCGAGCGCGCCACAGCTCATTTAATCATTCATTAGCTCGCTCCTTTTTCCCCTCGATCCGCACCAACGCATACACTCCAGCCAGGCGTAGAGAGGGAAAGAGAGAGAGAGAGAGAGAGAGAGAGAGAGAATGCAGGCTGCGGAGGAAGAATGCTCGGCCGCCAATATCCACAGGTAATATATAGTGGGTATAGCTGCGGAGCTATATCCGGCTCCGGCGGGGCACTCAAATTGATTGATAATCGATAAGTATTAGCTCGGGCGGCGCGCGTTTAATCGACGCGCTGTTTTCTCCCTCGTCCGGTGTGATACGTGCCGCCCAACCACTACTGCGCGACTGCGTCGTCCCACTTTCGCTCGACAGCGCGTATAAGAGACGTGTCGTCGAGAGCGAGAGGATAGAAGAAAGAGAGAAAAATGGAAGGGAAGCCGGCCTCGCGCCGCCTCGTCGTGTATAGTTTAAGGACCGGTGGAGGGGGAAGGCGAGAAAGATGGAACGGCGGCAGCCCATACGTCTCGCCGTTTCATTATTCTCCACCCGGGCGGCTGCGATGGTGGCATCGTCGTCGTCGTCGTCGTCGTAGTCGTGCAAGTGGAGGCCCCCGTAATAGGCACTTCATCTCGCCCCGGCTAATTAATGCTGTTTTGTTGGTTCACCGCGTAATCCCATACGGGGATTACGTCGCAGAGGCTCTCTCTTACTCCGGGGGGAAAGTCGCAAGCGCGCGCTTCTACACACACATATATATATATATATACATACATATATGTATATAGTTCAGAGGCTGCGGGAAGGCGTATTCATCAGTGTCCCCCGCGACGACTACCCGCCGAGATAATGTGTAGACCAGTTTATAATGCCGTTATATATACATACATACATACATATATATGTATACGTGCACAGTAGCCACTTTAAGCTCTTGGCGCGTACAAAAGCGCCCTCGCCGACTGCCAAATGACATCTCGTGACCTTCGCCCTCTGCGACTAGCCAAATTGTATATAGTTTCTGCATGCAAAGCGACCCTAACCCGTGTCCTGTCCTCCGCAGCTCAAACTGATTTTCTTACGCCGCTGATGGCTGTACGCGGATATATATATATATTTGGCGCTTAACTGCACTGGCAAACCGAGTGAAATAATTCAGTCCGTGCAGCTTAGAATTGACCTGAGATGTGCTATATTGGGAATTTAGATTGAAACAGAGTCACTATATTTGAGAGTTATAGGTTTTTTTTATTGAAAAGAAATCGAGCTGCAGCTTTCTGTTTTGAAGCCGGGAGAACAGCCATACAGAAACTGAGAGCAGCTTTGACGCGTTTGCCAGCGATTATACAAAAAAACAAAAGTAGGTATCTATGCATCTGGTGTTGCGAAGCGAGGAAAGCGGCACGAGGAAAAAAAAATTTCAATTGAATCGTGACGCGCGTTTGATGTTTTCCTTTTCAAACCGTACCTCCCTATTAGGTATCATGGCTATAATGTGGGGCACGAATATTTTTATACCGTGAGAAACTTTTCTGAAATAGTTTTATTCATTATTTTAACTGGTAGAGCATAAAAGCATATTAACGGCAAAAGTTCGCTTTGAGTGGTTTTTGTTTTAATTGCAAAAAAAGGGGCGCATAAGCTCCTGTACTATTACGTTATCATTATATTTCATGGCTAAAAGTTCTCGTTCGGCCTCTTTTTATTATGTCATCTTATTATTTAATAATAAGATCATTTAAACATTAATCAGCGAATATTTGTTCTACTGCACAGTGCGATTTATTTTTTCCGCGCGAAGTTTTTATTATTAAACTTTTCTTAATCGCTCCTTTTTATAGATTATTTATTATTATGTACGGTTCAAGAGGAAATGGAATATCGCTCGTGCTTTATTAATAAAAATATGTGCATTGAGAGAAATTTATAAAAATGTAAGAGATAATATCGTTAAATGGATTTTTTTACTTTAGCGAAAATAAATTCTATTAATGGACACTCCCCATTTTTACTGACACGCACGAAAAAGCTTCTGAACTTCGTTTTTAAACTTGCCTGAATTCCCGTCGGCCCATCGATTGCATTTAATCTCTCTTTAACATCGACCAAAGCATACTTACTTCGCTGATATTGTCGACGCTTGTGTGCTGCATAAGAACATTTCAAGAATCTTCAAGCATCGATGAATCGTGTTTAAGTACTGATTCTTTACCTATAATACGTCGGAAAACCTTTTCTTTTCAGCTACGAAACTTTGTGTCCATTGCTTTCCGCATATCGCTCTTTTATTTTGAAATCTATGCATTTATATCTTGGCCATTCAGAAAAACTAATCATTTCCATAAATAGTTAAGTATTATTCCCACTTCATAAATTGTTGTTTACAAACAAACTAAAGCTAAAATGGTTTTTTTGACCGAACAAAAAAAAATGAACCAGGTTACGACGATGAATAGCATAAAATAGCAAATTATTTCGATTGCTTATTTAGGTTAATATATAAGTTTCGACGACCTCATTTAATTGATCGTCGTGGCATTTAAAACGCGATCCAAGCCAGAACCGCTACTAACAGCATTAAAAAAACATTTTGTCTTCCTGATCCCGTTTGACTCGGCACACGTCATTTACCGACAAGAGCAAAATGCGTACATACAGGCATTAATACATTATTAAAAATTCAACATAAATATTCATTCGGTAAAATATAAATATATGACACACATACATCCGCATTTATGTATTAAAATAATAAAGTAGAATAATAATAATGCTCAGGGTGTACATGCGGATATAAAAGTTTATAAAGATTATTCGAGGTGGATATGAAGTCTGCTCGGGCTCGAGGTTAATGCCGGGGGAGAAAAAAAAATGTCCGTGAAGCATATCACGTGTTATTGTGAGCGGCGTTTTTGCTTGGCTGTTTTTCCGAGGGAAAAATGGAGAGAAAGAGAGAAAGCTAGAACGAGAGCACAGGTGTGATAAGACCGAGCAAGAGAGAGAGAGAGAGAGAGGCGTATATCGAATTTCCGAATCGAGGGAAGGCTCGGTCATTACGCACACTGTCTTTCTCGCCGAGGGAGCGAGAGAAAGAGAGAAAGGGAAAAAAGTGCGGAGCTCCGACAAAAAAAAAAGAAGAGAAAGAGAGAGAGACAGAGAGAGAGAGAGAGGGAGGGAGGCCGAGGAAAATGTGCGAGAGGTAGCGGCATATGTGGAAGATGGTGACCCGATCGGGCGAAATTTCCGGTCTCGCGGGACCAACTGCGCGCGCCACGTGCCTCCTGCGACCTCGCAGACTCCCTTTCGCCTCCCTCTCCCTTACGCTCTTGCTCTCTCTCTCTCTCTCTCTCTCCTCTATAACCCTCATTCTCTCGCCTTCTCCTCGTTTTCGTTACTTATCGCGGCCGATCTGTCGCGCTGCGGGAAGCCGGGAACAAAAAGGCTACACAACCGCGTCGCGCCCCCGACGAGCTAAATGAAGCTGCACGTAAACGTGTGTAAAGATGCGCGCCACGCTTTTTCGCCAAGATAAACCAGGGGGAAATGCCTTGGCCAGGAACGAGAAGAGAAGAGGAGAGGAGCGTTTAACTGTATTTCAGGATGTAGCAAAGTTTCGGCGTAGTGCTCGTGTACACTTTTTCCCTAAACTACGAAATATTTTGAAACTTTGCTTTTTCTTCCTTGCTCCTTATCTTGCTCCTCCTCCTGCGCTTCCTCTTTGCTCTCTCTCTCTCTTAACTGGCTTACACCTGACGCACCAGATAATTCTATTCATACTGATTCATACAATTTTATACGTAACGATAGAAATCTAAAATCATGTGAATTAAATAAATATGGTATGAAAAGTAAACGTATTTATATGCAAGGGGGTGGTCTTTTGGTATATATCGGGCATGGCTTTTCGTTTAAGATATTAGATGAACGAAGGGGCACGTTTTGAATTCATTTTTTAAATTATTTCATCAATTTTCTCATAGATACGCAAACGTCATCATACTTGGCGATTTAAATTCTGAACTTTTGTGCTCTGAACATGTAGTAAACCAGTATTATGTTGATTCCTTGATATCGCTTATAAGGGAATATAGTTACTTTAATGTACCCTTTGGAGCGACTCATCATTCCACTGATACTGGTACATGGCTTGATGTGATTCTTATTGATTCTGAAGAGAAATTATTGGCCTTTGAGAAATCCGAAGTACCTTTTATAGCCAATCATGATTATCTTATTGTAGATTATAAAATTAGTAATAATGTTCCGTCTGCCAAAATTATTCGTACTCGTAATTTTTGCACCTTCAGTAACTCTGAGTTTGAGTCTCAACTGATTGCTGAACTTGATTCATCCAATTTCTCTTCCTACATTGATAGGGATCCTAATGTACTCTTAACGCAATTTCAAAATGTCGCTATTAAACTTTTGGACGAACATGCACCGTTCAATGAGCGCATTATCAGGAGAGCGCCGGCCCCCTGGTTTAATAAATCATTGCGAGATCATTTCTGCTTTAATTTCATCACTACTTATGTATTCAATTTTATCTTTATAATGTAATTATAAATGTGTACTTGGTGATATACGGTTCGATTGAACCTTATCGAAAATAAACAGTTTAAATCAAATCTCTCTCTCTCTCTCTCTTGCGCTAATTTATTATTTCCAAAGTTTGTCGGCCGTTTAATCAAAGGTGCGCGGTGCATGCGCGGAATGCAAATAAAGAATTTTCGAATTATTCTTTGAAGTTCGCGCGCGCGCACTCCTCTCTTTTTGTTCGCAGCGAGGCAATGAACGAGCGCGTTTCAAAAATTCCCCGTCTTCCCTATTTTATTGTTGAAGCAATCTCAGCCGAATGCAATAAAAAAAGAGAGGGAGAGAGAGCGAGTATAAAGAATGCCCTTCGTAATAGCCAGGCTGTGCTTTTGACTGGAAAATTGAATTCGCTTTGTATGCATTGCTCCTGCGCTTTTAAAAGGCTCATAAAAAATTGCTGCTGCATCAAACCCCTCCCCGCCCCCCCCCCCCCCCCCCCCCACCTCGGACGGCTTTTTTTGCAGTCTCCAATTTTTCCTCATCCGCCGCGTGCTTGTTTACTCGGCGATTGTAATGAAAATTCACCATAGGCCAAAAACTGCGTCCCGCGTCCAATCGTTACTATTTCTAGTATACTCACCATAGTGCCAATTGGTAATGGAGGATCGCCCGGTTGGGCTGGGCAATGTCCCTGAGGAAATTTGCAAAATTATAGTGCATTTTGGCGTTGTCTGGCAAGGCGCGAAGTCCCGCCCTGTAACAGAAAGGTAGGAGAGAAACTTTTAGACTCGTCGCGGGTCTCTCGCTTATATATATTTAGATTTCAACGAATGCTGTGCGTAACGATGGCGCAATCGTGTCTTATGAATGGTAAGGGGGAGCTCTTTGTTCTGCAATCTGTCTTGACAATATAAAGGACAATTTGTAAACGGGGAGAGGGAAAAAAGCATTTTTTGAACCACGTTTATTCTAAAAACAAAGTTTTCTAACTTGGAACGCTCGAGAAAATGTGCGCGGTCCTGGAAATGTAAATTTTTTTTTCCCCCTTTCGTCGACGTTGTTCTTTTGAAAATAAATAAACTCCTTTCTCAATGTCTTACCGGAGCGAGCTCGGCTCATTCTACTTAATGTAAGTATACAGCTTCCTCGAGTTTTCGCGTTATTTAATTAATTTCAGCGCTGCGTTTTTTCTAAAGAATATTGTGCCCCGGGCAAACCGCGAGATTAAGCAGTTATTATTCTTTGCACGACTTACGCGAATCGCTCGATAAAAGACTTGCACAAGTAGTTGCCTGTTAATTACGCTATATACTATCGCTACTGTAGAGCAAAAAAAGAAAAACCAGAGCCGCCTGTACGTGTGAATTGTTAAATAATTCTTTGAAAGTGTGTATCTTTTGTCTCTCGTACAATGATTCATAGCGAGCTTGTGCACTGATCGCCTCAATTACTTTTTCACTAAAACACAATGCTGATCGTAAATGAACGACAAAGAGGTTGGAGTATTCGAAATGTCTATGGTTACGGATATATTGCTATATTTTGCACTGGTTTTTGCCTCTGCATTCGATGGAAAAGCTATTGTAAAATTTACTTAATAAAAGATAAGTATAAAAAGATTTTTTAATCGAGAATATTGCTTGTAATATAACGGAAAATATTGCTAATTTAATCAGTAAATGATGTTAGCGTTCCGGTATCGCTAATTCGGAATGAAAAGTCCACTTGTAAATATTTAGAGGGTATACACATAGTCCGAATTAGTTTGAAGTATGTAATTGAATGTAGCAGCGAACCTGAGCAGCGTTTCCCTCGAGGCCCAGTCGCGATTTCTGAAAGCGGTGCGACAGCAGCCCAAAATCAAGAGCAGCGCTATTCCGGCGGTGATGAAGCCTCTCCGTCGCGGGATGGCCGTCCAGGTAACTTGAGCTCCATATCCCACGAGTAGTATCCAGCCGATGCTGTAACCGGTATCAAATACCATTATACAACGTGATCAAAGTCTACTTTATAGGTTTTAACGTAAATTCAGGACGACGGCGGCGGCGGCGGCGGCGCGCGACCAAGGGTATAGCTGAATTCCCCAACAGATAAATTGCCTATTAAAATGCATGAAAGACAATATTGAAATTTTTATCGGGAAACTCGCATTCTTACTTTCTTCACCCCTTAGCTTTCGCAGCTTTTTCAACAATATTTTTGCAGAGAGAAAAGTTTATCGGGAATTTTGTAAAATCGAAGTTTTATTATAGATCGCGGGCTGAGCGATAAACAAAATATTATAAATTTAACGTTTTGTATAGATTATTATTTTTCTATTGTTTTGCAAAATCGCGAATTAACCATTTTTAACTCTGCTTATTCGTATGCGAACGGTAGCAGCTGAACCGGTGGATACAATTGGGCGGTCTAAATTCCGAATCAATGAATTTTTAATTCCCGACAACTGTATTTATGCGACTTTATTTTAAAATAATCGGCTGAAAGGAAGTATGAATATTTTAAAAGTTGAACAGAAATAATCCGCGTGATTAAAAAAAATATTAAATAAAGTTGGAATTATTTTCGGGGAAATACATATTTTTCAACACACAGGATTAATAACTGGTAATATTCAAATGATATACATTACTTAACTATAGTATTGAAACTCGTTTAATTATTTGAATGGAAAATTGTTTCTCCATTGCTATTAATAAATAAATATAAACATGTGAAAAATGATCACCTTGGAATGTAGAGGACTCGTTCGGCGACTACGAAGCCCACAGTGATAAAGAGGTTGGATGCGGGTAAGAAGGGCAATACTAGGAACATCCAACCAAGGACGAGAGGCGGATGCCTTTGTTGCTGCAAAAAAAGAGAGAAAGAAATTTCATAAATATTATACTTATATCGTTACAATTCCAAAGGATCGGAGGCAGAGAGAGAGAGAGAGAGAGAGAGAGATCGGAGATGGGAGAAGGCCAGCGGAGCCGACGAATGAGCAGAACAATGAAATTCCCAATTCGATGCGGATGAGTGACGAGTGTCGAAGGTAAAACTGAGCGGCCAATAGTCGCATAAACCAGTTGGACATGTATACATATACTCATATGTACATGCCTATATGTATATGTGTATATATGTATATATGTATTGTTGGTCAGAGGGCGGCCTCATATCGATGCGCACATATCTCTATCGCATTGGTCGGTCTCTGGCTCTCGGTTGAATGGTTTAGAGCGAACACGCGTATAAAATGACGGCTCGGCTTGCATGGCACACGCGGCCTATACAGGACAGCCTGACAGAGCGAGAGAGAGAGAGAGAGAGGGAGAGCGAGCGTCGACGCGACGGCGCGCACCGAACGGCACCGACCCGTAATTAGAATTCCAGCGTACTCCAAGTGCGCTTTTGTGCGTCTGAATTATAGCCATTTATCATGCGGCGAAATCCGCGCTCTCTCTACCCTCTATACCCTCCACCTATATATATATATATATATGCTGTACTCGCTCACTCTCTCTCTCTTTCTGCTTTCTCTGCCTTCTCGATCCTTCGCGCTGCACGACAGCCACCGTCGAATATGCGCGCGGGGGATCATTTTTTTTGTCGCGTATCGCTGGGTCTCGATCGAAAAACAGCATCGGTTTTGCAGTCAATACGTTACATAGCGGCGATGTTATTAATGGCTGTATACCTATTGCTTTGCGAATTAAAGCGAATTGTAGAAATAGAAGGATAATCGTGGTAAAAAATTGTAGTGGATATAGACGATCAGTTATCGTATTACGTCGTGTATATATATATATATATATATATATTATTTCATTACATCCTAATCGATTCTGTGGATATTGATTGCTTTTTAGTTTAAGCCCGAAGGCACTGGATTAATATAAATAGCTAGAGTAAATTTGTAGGAAATGATCTTGCATTTTTTATATGCATTTATCATCATTTTCTTTGACTTTAGACGGATGTATTTAAGTTCGATCAAAAAGAGTATTTTCAAAGATTGGTAATATGATTGGTATACTATATTTTAGATAAAAAATCATACCTTATTTATAGAAGAAGATAATGATATTTATATAGATGATACGTATGAAATATGGAAATACACCTGTATTTGCAAAATGAGGAAAATCTGTACCCGCAAATATTATTTGCAAACACGAATTTTTATCTTTAATCTCAAACAATAGCAACTGCACTTATACATCTCCGGAATCTTAATTATACGTTTTGAAGATATTAATTCATAAGGAAAACGTAGAACTCAGGAAATATGTTACTTTATAAAAAAAATTTTCCGTAATATTATACAAATTCCGGAGAGGAAATGTTGAATTTGATGAGCGATGGAATTATGTAAATTCTTGATTGCAAGTCTCTCTTACTCTTTAAAATCAGTTGATTAAAAAAAATCGAGTGCCAAAATTATTATACACCTAACCATTTACCATTATTTATTCCAACGAAAAATCGCAGGTTGTAAAGCATAATCTAAAGAACTCGCACAATATGAGTACAATTCACAGCATTGAAATGTCCCTCGAGTTTCCCCAATGATTGATTACGGATGTAGGTTGATAGGATGGTCTCTCTTTCTCTCTCGTCCATTGCAGTCCTCAGAGAGAGAGAGAGAGAGAGAGAGAGAGAGAGAGACGCGCAACTTTATTGCCGGGTTCATAACAAGCAGTTATAAAACCATGACCTTAATACACAGTCGCTATTGCCGCGCGGCATAAGTTAGTTTCTATGCAGCTCGAGAGCGCGCGAGCGGCCGTATCAAGACGCGCTCTATGTTGGTGTTAGCGACTCCGAGCGCAGCTCACTGTAAACATAGCCTGCATTAGTTTGGCATTGTGCCCCGTCGCCGCGCGCTATACGAACAAAGTTAATACTCGCCCTGTATTTTATCGAAGCGAAGCATTGACGTGGCAACTCGTTTCATTTACACCCGGACATAATGTTTCGCGGTTATATACCTACTGCTGTTATATACACCGCGTGCCATCTACTCTTGCTCGCAACACTCGAAACTGTCGCTCCGGGTCTGCGTCGCGCTGTAGCCGCTGGTGCGCTGCGGATTTTGCGTAAGATTATTTGGAAAATTTTCCCCGTATGCCGAGAGTGCTTGGTGCTAGGGCAGTGCGCTGCTGTGGAGGAGGGACTCGTATGTATCCACGGGTCACGGATTACGCTACTGGGCTCGCGTGGACGATATTTTTCAAGAATAAATGTTGATAGCTTCAGTCGGATGATTTTAGCGGAGAGTCTCGAGGAGGACAGTTTCGATGGAAAAGACAACATTTTCGCTGGGAAATTACGCGGATTTTAGAATTAATATTGCTTAATGATACATTGAGCGTAACAATAATAGCATTACAAGTGTTGCAAAGATATGGAAGGATAAATAAACGTAACGAACCTGCTTTGATAACATAAACACTGTAGGATATACGAAGAAGTCCGTAAAAAACCTACTGAATCATTTTGTTTTTCCGAGTGCGAAAGTAGTATAATCTAAGAGCCGGTCATGGTATCGATGTAAAGCCCCGGCTAGTTGAGGAAAAGCGAGGTTACGAGGCAATATACATCGGCCCCCAAAGTCATTTCCAAAGCAAATAAAACTGCCTTATATGAGGAAAAAGAAAGAAAGACCGAGCGCTATGAGGAAAAAGTGGCGAGGCAAGAACAACAACGTATAGCCCGAGATAAGCGAGCAGCACCGCACGGGCAAATAAAACTCACTGCAAAGATAATGACGCGTCGACTTTAAAAATAAACATCTTCGAAGAAACACACAGCCGATATGTGTATGCATAAATATACGAGTATTATCCATATAAAAGGAGCTTACTCGGGTTCTCGAGAATCACCCAGTCCCGAGACTTCACGTAGAAAGCATCAGCACTAGCGAATCTTTTTTTTAAAAAAGAAGAAAATAATGAAGTTCTTAGTGTCGCTATTGTTCATTGGTTTGGTGGTATGCCAGTTCCTGGGATCGGCTCAAGCCCAAACAGAGAAGAAAGGGCCAACTTGTGCCACCATCAAGTGCAAAGAAGGCTACATTTGCAGAGACGCGAAATGCATAAAGCCGGTGTTGACTTGCGCCACCATATTGTGCAGGACAGGCTACTTTTGCAGAAACGGTAAATGCATAAAGGAAAAGCCATTCCCGCCAGGAATCACTTGCGCCAATGTGAGATGTCGGAAGGGCACGATTTGCATCAAAGGCAGATGCGAGAAAATTTTCACCAGCCCCATCCGCACCACGACACCTCGTAACTGAATCGACTGCTTGAGTCGCGGTAAGCGCGTTTGGTTTATTTCTTTTATACGCGAAATTTTACCGAATCATCCGGTGTCGCATAGTTGGGTTTCGTCTAGTGCGGCTATATAGAGTAATAATGGAATTCGCGATGAAACTAGTGATATGTTCTTATTGTAAAGAGAGAAATCATTAAGTAAAAGTTGCCTTTTTTCCGACGAAAAGTAATTAAAGGTAAATTAGCTTTTGAGTATTAAAATGGTGATTTTTACTCCATTTTACATGTAAAGAGCAGCGGGTTTTATCATGGTCCTTGAAATCAAAAATATTTTTTGTTACGTTATTTAAATTTCCGCCGTGATTTATGCAGTATTTTTGAGCAAAAAATGTACTCTGCTCCATCAAGGATTATTAAATATATATATATTAAGTACACAATAAACATATGTACCATGAATTTTGAAATGTAAAGGCAATGAATATCTGAGTACATGCAAAATTACGTTTAAAATCATTCGAAGAGCTCGGTGTAAAAAGCTCGTTCTATTTATTTTTATAAAAAAATTTTTAAAAATGTTTGAACTGATCTAATTAGAAGTGGAGCGAAATACACACGTATAAAATTATTCGAGAATGTGTGTCTCTATGCAAATATAAATAACATGTACCAACAAGTATTTCTGATTACTCTTACGCTCTCGCCGCGCTGCAATATATTTTATATATTTTGTTTCGCTGCGCCTCGTGGTTGCGCTTCGCAAGGTCACATATAATCAACTTTTCCTCGCAGTAGCTCTCTCTTGTTTAATCTCTTTAATTATGCCTTTACATCTACGGATATTTAGCTCGGGCGATTGTTGGCGCACCCCAACTTCCTCGTAAACTCGCGATTCAGTTCTCTTCCTATTTAAGACTGTATTCGGCCGCCGCGATGCGATGTGCATAAAATCGATATCTTTACGCGCGTCCCAGATATATACGCAACTCCTTTGAATATTCATTTCACGATTATTCCGCATTCATTCGTTAGCGCTTCCTTTTTTCCCGGGCCCGCAAAGGAACGCCCGCAGAACTTTGGCGAGCATAAAATCTGCCATGATATCTGCAGAGCGTTTCTCTTATTCTTCTATTTAAGAAACTTGTAAACGGAGAGAATACGCAAAGTCGAAACCGATAAAAACAGTGTCGCTGCTATTTGGATAAATTAGAATCGAGAAAGAAGAATGGGTTCGGGCGTTAAATTGAACGTTTGGCGCATTCGGAGGAAAAAACTTGGGGATAGGGGGCGGGGGGAATCCCTGAAAATCTATTGCGTTTAAGTGCCTGGCCCGGGGG
>UELU01104983.1:47951-64602 GCA_900490025.1 Megastigmus dorsalis
GGGGGGGGGGGGGGGGGGGGGGATCAAACAGCGATTCGCATAGTAAAGCAGGCTAAACAGTTGCATCTCCGTAAACTTCTTGGGTCTGGCGAATTTCTCGAATGCTTCCGTACGAAGGGGAAACAAGACTCTCTCTCTCTCTGCTTCCTATATCTTTCTCTTATTCTACGGCTGCGCACATTCCGCGCATCTCTCTTAAAGGCAAACAGATCTCTTTTAAAACTTTGTCGAAAGTACTCTAAACTCTCGAATAACGCAGGACAGAAGATTTAAAGTGCAGCGAGCGAGGGAGTGAAGCTGGAGGCGCGCGCGAGACGTAAAGGACGTGAAGTGATGTATATATGTATATATATATATGTATAGTATATTATATGTATATAGGTGAAACCGCGAGTATCGATTTTCGGATAAATAGAGAATCATCACTTTGTCGGCGCAGGGAAGTGGGTACGACGGTGAAAATTTGATAACGGCAAATAAAACGATGAACTTTGGGGGGCCTCGGCTGGGAGCGCGAGAGTTATTTAACCCGAATAATGGCTTGCGGCGCTTTAATCGCTAACGAATGCTTCCCCCAAGATTATCGAGTAAAAGAAAGGACTAATAAATAGAGGAGGAGGTGGCGAGTGAACGCGAGCGCGCGATTAAATGAGATTATGTTCAAAGCTTGAATGAAGTTTATAATGAACGTGCGCACTCGCTTCCTCTCTCTCTCTCTCTCCACTCTCTTTCTCGCTCTCTCGCGAGCGCGCGCGGGTCTCTCACGTGCTATGGTTTGTGCGCAACTTCCTTTATGACCGCCGACTTCATCAACATCGCGCTCGCAAGTTTCAAAGCCGTCTATAGAGCCGTAAGTCTATGACTTAGTCAAATATGCCGGGTAACGTCTTCATATTCGTTCCTCTTGTTTTTTTAATTAGTCAGCCCTCTAGAATATGCCCGAATGATTATTAACCGTTTCTACCTCGCTAAATTGGCTAATTATATGTTCCGATGCGAAAAAGCGGTGAATTCCCGATCAATTTTATACCGAGTAGGCAAAAATAATGCTTTAGCTGTATGTAGTAAACACTAAATTTCCGAACGCGCGTCTCATTCATCGATCGATACACATATATGTTGAACGGTACTTTTTATTTCGAATTTTCTCGATTGACCGAAGTCACGCGTTTTATTGAGTTAATGCGATTAATTACCGGTAATATCGCAGCCTCGAGTTGAAGAAACGCAACAATAGCCGGACGCAACTTCGTTGTATAGCCGGATCTATATATATTTTGTCCGAGATAAAGGAGCTGCACAATAGATATCGACGCTGTTGTTTAAACTTAAGTAGATGCATTAAAAGGCGCATGAAATATTTATGGGGTAAAAGCGCTCGGGGAAAATTATTGTCCATATAACTTCTTTGTCTTTTAAAATGCAGCACGACTTCGCTTTCCCTCCTTTCCTTACGTCGATAACTGGATAAAACATGAAAAAACATGAATATTAAACAAAGTCTTTCGCGTGGAAGAGGCGTGTTATACGGCCGCCCTCGAGCGGTTCTACCTCTCTCTCTCTCTCTCTCTCTCTCTCTCTCTCTCTCCCTACAATTTCATAAATTCTTAACTTCTGAAGTGCATAAAAAAGAGAGAAGTACGGGCCGGCTTTATAAATTATGCCTCGGCGCGCGGCGTCATTATTAAATTCGTGCGGCTAAAATCATCGGCGATAATTTTTAATAAACGCTTCGAATATATACTTTTACTTTTGTCTCGAATTTATACCGTCGCGTTTCAATTGTTTTTATATAAGTGATTAATTTTCACATTTCCATTCGATATACGATTTAATAAAAATTAGGCCTATGCATAATATATGGAAACGTATGAATTATTCAAATAAAGAAAGCGACGAATAGCCGACCACCACGAAACTCTATTTTTTATAAGATAATTTGTTTTCCTTTTAAGTTCGCGTTCGCTTATGGATTTGATCGAAGTTGCTATATAAATATATCACGAATCTATTATACCGAATAATTCTTACAGTTTGTAAAACTTCCGATTTTCTTTTCCACTTTTTGTGCACCGTATACAGGTACAAGAGCATTAATCATTATGTCAGAATCAACGGTGCAGCCACTATTAATACTCGAATATATGTTCGCGAAGAATTTCAAGTGTCATAAACTTAGAAAAAAAAAAAAAAAAACTTTAAAGCACACAATACTAGCTCTCGCGAACCACTCTTAGCTACACACCCACAAACATGCACAGAGAGAGAGAGAGAGAGAGAGTTTCTACCGTGCAGTATCGCGTATAAATTCCCAGACTATACACATCCGTGCCTCTCGCGCGAGTGTTTAATTCGCATTTTTCATGCCGTCAGCAAAGGTTCGCGCGCGCTCTATAAAACCCCTTGCCTTTGAAGCTTGAACACGTCGTCGTACCGCCGCAAGCTCTCTCTCACCCACCTTTTTCTTCCCCCTCCCACCCCTCCATACACTACCCATTCATCACAAGTATACACAGTGTGTGTATGCGCGTGTATATGTACCGAAACGATAGCAGTGGCCCCCGCACAAATACAGCGTATACCGTACGCTAGTCGTCAGCGCGGCGATTAATTAGCCGGCCGTCGCGTCGCCTCGTTGAAGTATAATATACAATTCCCGGGGCCTACTATACGTGTACACGGAGCTTTACAAGTGCGCTACCCGAAAAACCCCCCCCCGAATACCGGTGTCACGCATTGTAGGGCCGACATGCCGTCCGTAGCTCCAGCTTGCGGGCCGGACCGAACCCGCGCGTTATGAATTTAGTATAGTCGAGCGAGCGAAGCTGTGCGCGCACACATGTGTAGGCAGAGGCCATCCAGAACGTGTAGTCATCTAAAGTGCGGTCAAGCCGACTGCCAATGTCCGCGCCAATGTTCTCGGGAAACTTGCAGGGGAAATACAAGGCCGCGCTGTAGCTGCAGCCCCGGCGCCACTTGTGCACGAGCGTCAGAGAGAGAGAGAGAGAGAGTGAGGCCGCATCAGGCAGAAGCGCGGAGCGATGTTTACGACCTGTACTCTGAATTATGTATCGCGCGATTGATTAGCTTATGTCCACTTTAACGCGAAAAGAAGTGATCCGACGCTCGGTCGGTCGGTCGCTCGTCGCTGCGTGATGTGCGCCGTGCGTGCGTGCACGGCAGCTATTCTCTCTCTGAACTGTGTAGTGGCACGTATATGTACGAGCAGCTAATGCGTACAACTATACGGCAGAGCCGAGGCCAACGGCTCGTGATGTCCGGCCTCTGTGTGACGACTGTGTTGGCTCAATAATGGATTCTCATTTACATGATCGTTCCGTTACTTGCGGCATTCGTCATTTTCATTAGGCTCCGATTGTCATTTTGTTTCTAGTTTATATACTTGTTTCGCGGGGGATAACCTATTATATAATTGCTAAATCGATAACTCGAGCTTTCGTAATAGCTATATAGTTTCGCGTTTGCTCCGAACTATCTAAATGTGTGCACTGCGTATAGTAATTTCATTTTTGGGTATACGGTATCGATAACGAAGATCGACAGCTTACACAGAAGTACAGCGATTTGTTTTAAATTTTTGTAATGATAAAAGAATTATTTTACATACTATATAGCCTACATTCAGTAAAATAAAAGAATAAGAATATCGAGTCGAGCCGAAAGGTTGAAATAAAAAAAAAACACAGCTGCTCTGCACACGGAAATCTTAAAAACAGATAATGCGAGCTAAGACGTAAATCAAGGCAGTAATATAAGTACAGGCGAATGTGCGCACGGTAGGATGATAATGGTCGGTTTTGAATCGTTGATTTGTAGGTGGACGGAACGGCGAGGGAAGAAAACCGCAGCGGGATTGTACGCAGAGCAATATAGAGGGAGAAGAAAAGAGAGAGAGAGAGAGAGAGAGAGAGAGAGAGAGAGAGAAGAACTTACCTCAAAGTCCGTGAAGGCCCTGTACGTGAGAACGAGGCAGCCACCGAAGAAAAGGCACGTCGCCAAGTTTCTGGTGTCCGCCAGGGTGGCGACCAGAGGAACAGAACCCATCTGCCAATCGTGGGATAGAGTCGACGGGCAGAGCACCAGCCAGCAATTCAGCGCCGCCAGATAGCAGAACGTTAGCAACCTGCAACGAGAGGAAGAAAAAAAAAATGAAGCCCACTGCCTTGAGTACGTTCGAATCTCTCCGCTACGTGCCACCCCGTACTACCGAGCGTTTGTCATAATATTTTTTTTTCCCCTTCCTACGTCTCGCCACCGTACTATTGTACGATTCTGTTGTACGATGAATATGAATAAAGAATAAATATTGTAAATTGTGCAGACTTTTTGGGGATTATTTGGGCTTTCAGAAAAAGGGAACGGCGGAGTTAAGGTACTATTATAAGAGCACTTTTATTTTTCAAAATAAGTGCTTCAACTATAGATGTTGTTTCATGCTTTTAACCATATTCAAAAGAGAAAAAATACCAGCAAGTATATACTTGCTTGAAACGCATGAAAAATGAGGTAGAAAATCCAATTTACAATTCAGAGGTATTAAAAATAACAAGCGAGCACTTTTTTGTCCGAAAATATCCTTTTTCAGCTTCTCAATTATCCTCCATCTATAACTCGCAAACGCGGATACTCGATTCACCTCCTGCTCTTTTGCAATGGCTTATTTAATCGTAATTTCGACACGGCAGATTATTAAATATCAGCAATGAGCTAGCAATGAAGAAACAATTGGCTACGATGTTGTAGCAGCTCGCGGAAATTATTATGTAGCAGCAGCGGCCCCCGCGTATATACAGAACTGCGTATACGGCCGTGTAAACTCGCATTGTTTCCGCGGCAAAAGCCGATGGACTCGCGTATAATACGCGTACGTATATGGCGGTGCGGGCGGTATCGATGCGCCATCCTCCCGACTTTGATTATGCCGAGAATTTATCGTAGGAATGGATATAAATCAAGTTTCGCTTACGTGGCACTCGAAAAGTCCACGTGCGAAAGGTTGTTGATTCAAAAATTCTGGATTCCCTTGGGTCGCGCGCGAGTGTCGAGCGAACTGTATCCGTTAGCCATTTAATCCCAAATCCTGGAAATTTGTGCGCTAACGTTTCAATCGAAGCGACACGCGGCTATAGTCCAACAATCGAACGAAGCGCGTCACAACGCGACGGCGACGGCGTCTCACGGATAATATTTGCAGCCGGATTACTATTATGCCAGACTATTTTTCTAAATCGACGCCGCTCTATTGTCCATGCAGGCTGGCGTCGACTTTCACACCTTCTTAAAGCCATAGCGGCCGTTTATTCCACTGCGAGTTCAACGAATGACCGAGTCTTTGTCGATCTCCGCGCTTTATTTATAAATTGAATTTGAAATCTAATTGAAAGCGAGAAGGAAAAGAGAGAGAGAGAGGGGAGAAAAAGTGTAGAGACGAAGGGTGGGAGTGAAAAGACATTGTTCGCCAGGAAACTAAAAAGTCAAATAGAAATGGCAAAAACAATGAAGGCACTGCACGAGGAGGCGTGTTTCCAGCTCGCAGCCTTTTTCTCCGCTTTTCTCCCTTTCTTCTCCATTCTTACTCCATCCCTTGCGCAGCGGCAGCGGCAGCAGCAGCAGCAGCAGCTCTCCTCTCTCGGAGGATAATTTTTCTTGCCCTCGCTTATTTCGTCGACGTGATTAATAGCGTCGAGCGGCGGCAAAGCGACTCTATACCTTTTGAACCAAGAGGAATATAGGAGACGTCGAAATAATAATTCCCGGACATTTATCACGAAATCATTATTCCATACATCGGCCGCTGTCTAACAAGACCGCCGCCGTTCCCTTACTTTTTTCCTTTCCTCGCTCATTCATCCAGACTTATTTTTTTTTGTTCACCAGCGAGATTGTGTATATACGTGTGTGTATGCGTCTGTATGTACGACAATCGATGCACATTAATAATTCATTTATAACGGCGATGAACGAGAGAACGATATAAACGTATTTTAAAACACTTATCAGTGAATCATAATATTAGATAGGGTAGTTTATCTAGTTTAGGGGGGAAATCTGATAAAGAGTCCACACAACGGCTGTGCAGCAACAAATTTCAATAATAGAGTACAAATCATAAAACAGCGGAAAATTAATTCGGCCAATTTTACACGGAATATAATATGCGTTAATTACGTGATAGAACAAAAGAGAGAGAGAGAGAGAGAGAGAGAGAGAAGCAGTTGCACAATAACGTACACACATATATCTATATAATAGTAAGCCACGCCGGGTAGAAAATGGCGTCGGGTGAAATATCGATATCGCCTGCATACACAAGTATTAGTAGTTTTGAAATTTTAGCGACACCTCGCTGATGTTATATAACAAATTGATGCTTCGCCACCTGATGGTAATTTATAATAACGAGTAAATTATAAAAATAGGCAAATTAGAACAAAAAAAAAAAAAAAAAAATAGGTAGCTGAAATAGCTGGTATGCAGTCGACCGAAAATTGGCAAAATTCCTTCCCTCCAATAGACACGTGTGCGTACAATATATATATAGATATATATATAACCGAACGGAAAGTTGGCGCAGTAGAAGCGTGCAGCGAGACACAAGGCTCGCGGTAATTACAAGGGTTAATTATATTAGGCCAAAAGTGAAAGTAGGGTTACCCTCTTGAGTCTCTCCCACACATATAAACAGATATATAAGTCGAGCTACTAGGCACTGCTGCTGCTGCTGCAGAGGGGAATCGCGTGTTCTCGGAAAATTCGTACCCGCATAAGGCAAGAACTTGGTGGCGGCTCGAGAGGTAGAGAGAGAAGCAGAGAGAGAGAGAGAGAGAGAGAGAGAGAGCTAATCTTTCAAGTGTAATTGATACGTCTTCCGAGCTCTGGGTTCTTCGTTATACCCTCTCCTATACTCGGTACTCTGGTGCCGGCGCTGCAGTGAGTTTCGCCTCTCGCTCACTCCTTCAAACTGGCAGCTCCGAAACTTCCCTTATTTACCGCAGCGCACTTGCACCTCGCACTTTATTAAGCGCAATTTAAGGAGCGAGCCCGCGGGATTTAGCCCAGCGATCTTCCTGCCGCAGCTGCGGCCTACGCCGTCGCATATACATATATATATATAGGCACAGAACAGAAGCGTACATTTATATCCCGGCGAGCTCGCTGCGATCGGATCGCCGCTGCAGGCAGGAGAGAAGAGAAAAGAGGCGGGGGAGCGCCGAGGACTGGAGAAAAACGTCCTTTTAATACGGCTCTTTGCCATAGTCGCTTGGTCGCTCTACTCAAGGCCCGCTCGATCTACTCGTGTTCCCTTATCGCTCGACTCGCGCCTCCTCTCGGAACTTTGATCTCTCTCGCCCTGGTACTTTGAATTCAACTGTAAAAGCAATTTCTCACGATCGACTACCTCCTTCCTCTCTCACTCGCTCACTCGCTACTTTTTCTTCTTCTTCTACTTCTACTTCTTCTACTTCTTCTTCTTCGGCCTCGGTTCCTTTTTTTATTATACCTACCTCCTCGTCGGCAGCTCCTTTATTTTTTACTCTCTTTCTCATTCCGACTGTGCACTCGGAGCTGTGCCTTGTGCCTTGCGGCTTGTTCCTCGTTTTCGACGAAGGATCCCGCGCGGCGACGCGTAGAGGGAGAGAGAGAGAGAGAGAGAGAAAAAAATTGAGCTGCCGACTGTATGCGCTGAAAATAAAATGGAATTCAGATAAATCTAGGGGCGCACCTCTTGGAGAGCAGCGGCGGCGCTGCTGAAGCTCGCGGATGAGTGGAGAACGTAGTTAGCAGCGATAACGATCTCTGTCGCATTTTCCATTAAATAACTTAGACCCTTCCGCGCAAATGAGGAGGGAGGAGAGTAGAGAGAGAAAGAGCGAGAATTTGATGGTGGCTCGCAAGATCGATCGCCGCAGTGCCAGAGAGAGAGAGAGAGGGACACGACTGCACGGGTATATGTAGCTGCACGAATATCACAAATGCTCCCCGCGGTGATTATAGAGCGCAAGAAGCACATAATCGTGTGCGCAATGGAGGGAAGAAAGGGAAGAAGCGGAGACACGCGAGTCACGCCGTGCAGAAAACCAGCTCAAAGCCGTCATGTGTTGCGGCTTCTGCCCCTCTGCTGCTGCTGCTGCTGCTGCTGCTGCTGCTGCTACGATATACCCACCGATCCCTCGTGCAGCTCTATCCCGAGCGCCGAAATTATGTACATATATTTGTCCGACGCGGCCGAGAACTGAGCGCCGGGGTACCAGTCAGCGCCGTAAATTTGCCCAGCGAAACTTTGCCTCTCTCGCGGAATCGCGGGCTTATAAAAGAGGGAGAGAGAGAGAGAGATCGCGGACGAGAGAGAATGAAAGAAACATTTATGTGCGGTCGGCGAGCTCTCTACGTTCGGCCTCTATCGATCCGTAGCAAAACGGATAGTTCCGCTCTCTTTCTTTTTGCTTTCTCTCTCTCTCTCACTGTCCCTTTTTTTTTCATTATTTTTATAACGCTGACAGCCGAGCTGGAAAAATTGCCCCGGCTCTCTCTCTCTCTCTCGGCAACCACTGCGAGCCGTTATACTCCCTTTTTTTTTTAATTTGCACAAATTAGTTTAAAATTGAGCTCGACCGAGCCTGCCGATACCCTTCTCTCTCTTTCTCGCTCTATCTCGCACGCGTACCTCCTTTGTTTGTCTCGCGCGCCAACGCGCCAGCAGTTTCATTATATAATGCGTTCTCATCAAGCTCCGATAATAATTGAGATATAAGCACCAGCAGCAGCCGCTCGGCACTGCCTGTATAATTACTTTTACACGGCTTATTTACTAGGCGGGAATCGAAAATAAGATGTGCACGAGCTAATTTTCAGGAATATCGACCCTTCGATGGCGATGTACAGCATATCGTTTATCGAGCATGTTACTTTCGCTCCTCTCGATCGGATATATATATATTTGTGAAAAGTTTAATCGAGCGCAATTATAAACAAACACATAGTTTTGATGAATTAATAACAACGAGCAAGTTTCGATGAAATATTAACATTAATAAAACCATATTCGTGCAGCATTTACTCGATATACATATCTTTTATTTTGCTCAAAAGCGAAAGCGGGTCATTCCTATATAATGAAGTAATTGCTTTAAATGAGTAATTCCACAATTTTCGCGTACGCGTGCAAATTTTCTCTGTAAAATTAAAAAGTTAATCGTTTAAGCGTCGATGCTGGGCGTTGCGAATCGTCTCGTTCATCATTCATCAATTTCATTTTCCAGAGGTCATTATTTATGATAATCGGATTTGATCATTGAATCGAGTTTCGGCCAAAGAAGATATTGCGTTTACAAAAACGTTATTAATTCCGTTTGAGAGCCATACCTTTTAATTAACAAATATTTGTCGATACCGAGTTTTTCACAAAACAAACGGAATACTTGAAATGTTTATCCTTTATATAGGAAACTACGAACCGAGTCTTTGACAGAAACGACGTAATTTCAGGTACACGAGTAGATATGTTCCGAGTACGGTAAGACAGGTCCTCGTAGACTCGTGAACGTATTTATGTCTGTGTACTTATACCTGTGTTTTCTCGTAGAATCTACTCTACAAAATGTATTTTTAAATTATGTTTCTTTTATGCTCTCATAATGGAACAAGTTTAAAAGTATTCCCCATTGAGCTCATCAATAAATATCTCTATGCTAATCAGTATAAGAATATGAATTTTTCAACCAAAATATTATTCGCATACTTGTTACGAGATATATACATTTTCAGTCAACAAATTTCATGCATCTTTATAATTAAATTACGACACGCAAAACAAAAGATAATGTAATTTTACGCTTATACCTCTGAATTTTAAACCTGAATTTTTCATACAGCAACGAGCAAATAAAATGCATTGGCGCATATAACTTTTACCTAAAATCAATTTTGTATTCTTATCAAATGTTACGTTTCGCAATTCGGATTACGCAAAAGCTCGATGAAAATTTTCGGCAACACTGCCAACAGAATTGAAGCTGCGTGTAAACAATGGAAATAAGCAGCTACAGTGGCGGCACTCGACGTTCGATCAGACATAGATACAGGAAAGCTCAAATGTACGGAGCGATGATAGATCCCCCCCGGCGTTTGGTCCTCTCCCCGCACTAATTCGGTACGATGGATCCTCTCGAGGAAAGGCTGCGATACTCGACTCCATTAGGCCCAGTGGTTTCGAGCTTTCCGCCCGCAGAGATCGGCTTACGTCATTATGTGCCCCATACTCGCACCCGCCACAGCCGCTCGCCTTCGGTAATACTCGTAAGTCAAGCTGCGAGATTATGCAAAGCCACGCTATAGCCTCTCTCTCTCTCTGTCGCTCTCTCTCTTGCATCCTCTCTTTTGTCGCCGCTCCGTTATACGAAGTGTTCGAGATTTGGATGCGAAAAGAAGGTGAAGCATGGCTTTCGGATACATGTGAATTCGTGTAATGAACGAATTGCGATGTATTCTCGTATTTCCTGCGTATATGTGGATTTGCATTTTTCTACTGAGTTTTCGTATTATTGTATTTTTTAGAAATCGAGAAAACTTTCAGAATCTACTGGAATTGAGCATACTTAGGAATATTAAATTGCCACGAGGTTTTATTTTATATTTCTGAAAGTGTACAGCTGTGAGATATGTTTATGTATGAAAAAAACTCTGAATGTATTCGATATATTTGCTTGGTTGGGAAAATCGGTACATTAGTCTATATTTGCTGCATACAATCTATTTAAGAAACATGTCCTGGAACTTTTATCTCTCTATTTTTGTCGGCATTCGAATTCTGGTTTAATTACTTGTTCCAAAATTGATCCGATAAAGTGTTCTATACATATACCATCGCTCGATTCAAGAAAATTATTCAATCGAACCCTTTGGAACAAAAAGTATACAGTGGATAATTTTTAAAACATTTATTTTTCATTTATGGAGGTGTAAAATGGGAAGACTTTTTGCTTCCTCAGAGAGGAAGCTTTGTATCGGTGAGTAAATTTTTTTTTCCAAAAATGCTTAAAAACATTTTTTAAGAGTTTTGGAACAAAAATTTAATAGGTTGGAGAAATTTTTTTTTGTATGTATACCTACATGTATCTCGAGTATGAATATTAGTTCATTGATTCTATTTTGTTTTATTTCAGAAAATTACTTTTTGATTTTTAGATTTTTAACTCTTTTATTAAGAGAAGTGTAATGTTTAATAAACTTATAATATGCGTATAAAAGAGCATTAAATTACCTATAATTTTAAGTATTATGGCTATAACTTTAGAATATCTTTATTAATCATGATGAAACTTTACTTAATTTTATAGATTAGGATGAATCTGTTAAATTTTCAGGAAATAAAATTTTATATTTTTTAAGAAATTAACAATATCATGAAAAAATCGGTTATCAGATTTGATAAGGCGTGTAAAGCTGTTCAAATCTTTTCAAAATTTTATATATAAATAGCATTTTTGTTCCTTGAGAGCTGTAGATTTTTTATATACATTTGGTTAATAAGTTTTGAAGATACTTCAAATTTTGTGATTTTTAAGGCTTCTTTACATTATTTATATTTCAATAATGTTTTGATGGAAATTGATGTTTTTTTTTATATTTTTATAAATAATTGAAAATTATTATTATTTTTAAATGTAGAAGACCAATATAAAATTTAAAAATATATTTTAAATTTTAATAATAATAATGAAATTAAAAAAAAATTCTAAATTTCTTATATAATTTTTTAAATATTTTTAAATAGTTAAATTACTTACTTTATTTATAAATTAGAGAGACTTAGTTAGAGAAAGCTAAGTGCCAATGAATTGGCAGTCTTTTGTTACTTATTAAACGATTGTCATTATTCTTTGAAGCAAAAACTATCTAAATGTTTCGGTTCATAGATCTAATATGTTAAAATGTCTATATTTTTATCCCAGATTAATTTATCGATAATATTTTTCTGTTTTGAAAATAATATTGCTATAATTATAGCACGTAATATTAAATTGCAGATTTGCTCATACATAGAAGTTACGCTTGGAGTATTTTAATGCTAAATTAATATGATAGTAAATTATACTTAGTATTTAATGTATTCAATTATTATATTAAAAATACTGTTTCAGTGTTAATGCAAAATCTTTTAACGAATGTTCGCGAGCAATTCCATAATAACGTAGCTCAATAAAATTTATAATAATATAGACACAGAAGTTTCAATTATTTGACATTTACTATGTTTTATGTTTATATTGTGCTATAATTTAATGTACATAAAATTTTTTAAAGCTCATGTAAAGGGTTATAATGCAGGAATGACTAATTAGTTATTCAGTTCAATGCCCGTCTCCATCTATTTTAATATTTAGCTGTATTATTAATCGTTATTTCATATGTACAAGCAAATTGCTTCGGCTACAATCAGCTTTATTGATTGAAATAGATAATTAAGCTAATTCCATTCATTTATTCTTTTATTGAACAGTTGGTAAAATATTTAATAAAATACTTGCATCTAACGGATCTCATATTTTGTATGACAATTTTAAATACAAAAACTAGAATTAATCTTCATGCAGAATAAAAATTAAATGAAAAAAATAATTATTAATAATTATAAATTATTCTACTGAAAACAGAATCTCTAATGGTAGTCATATATTATCCTCTTAACTTATATTATTGGGACCATTTGGTCGCTTTATTACCAAAATTATTATTTTCCGTATAAGAGCTCGAATCCATTACGTTCTGTTAAATATTGAAATCCCAAAAACTTATATTGAGAGCAAAATCATCGCTATTTCGACAAAAATTTGAATTACGCAAAGTAATGTGGGTATTTTATGAGAAATTAAACATAAAATTAAATAATTTTTAATTAAACATACTCTATTTTGAAGGTATAAAATGATACTTTTTTTCAACTTCACTATTTAATATCAGTGCATACCGCGTCAATAGCACATGGATTATGAATTTTCGAGAGTATAAAGGGCACTTGATGTGCGTAATTTCGAACAATATTTAGTCAATGTTGCATCCATACTTAAAACTTTACGTAGTATTCGACAAAATCATAAATTTTCACATAATACTTCTGATAATAGACGTGTAATGTCTGAAGCTTTAAAGGGATTTTATAAAATTAAAATTGAATCACATATTTCTAAGCGATTTTGCATTTGATTAAAAAATCTTTTTTTAACAAGTATGAATATTTATTAGTTTTGAATAAATATAGGCATGGTTAATGTATTCAAATATAAATATTCGAAATATTTAATCGAATACAAAAATAGTTCGCACTACGTTATTTTATTTTCGTTGGGATTTGTTTTGGGACTCGACATATAAAAATGTAAAGCTGGAATTTTATTATTGATCGTTTTTGCATATACTTTTACTACTTGACCTCGGAGTCGAACTATTGATATATCGATGTGTAATACGCAATCTTTTTCTGTATAAAAATAACGTTTTCTAATTATCATGAGCTGAATAGATAGAGAAGGGTTACGAAGTAGGTCTTGGTGATTTAATGCGATTATTTTTTAAACTAGTTTTTTGTGCTGATATATCATTTCGTATGTGAATTATTATTAGCGCATTTATTCAATTTAAAGAACGTTTTTTTTGGCTTTTTCTGCCACGTAAGTCTAGCAATTCATTCGAAATTTTGTTCAAACACATTAATTAAAGTTAAACAGTATAAAATTCAAAGTTAAATCGAACCTTTAAAAATAGCTAGCAAGGATATTCCCTACAGAGGCTCGGCAACCTTATACTATAATATTCGGCTCTACAAACATATTTACCAGCCCTTTTATAATCGCCGGACTTTTTTCCACCGCACGCGTATAAAATTAAGCATCTACAGAGGCGATCCGGACGTGCAGATTGTGCGTGGGGGGGAATAAAGTTGGAAAAACGAATTACTTGTGATTAATAACTACCGAACAATGGTAGACAGGGGGCAATCCACGAGCCGTGGCTCGCGTTTAATTATCGACGCGAGCCGGCGATTACGCGGAATAAAGTAGGGGAGGGGAAAAAAATAAAACAGGGAACGGCTTGCGGAGGTTCGATAGCATCGAAAATTCACATTGAACTTGAGGCTCGCGGCGGGGGAGTTGCGAATGCGCGCGTATAAGCTCGCCACTGCGAGTTGGATGGCCGCGACACACGTACATATACAGTAGAGGGCCGTATAATTTGCGGCATGCGAGACTTCCATGCGCCTATATGCATCCCCGGCGGCGCAACGAACTCGATTCACGAAAGAAACTAGCGTGTGCGAGAGAGTGAGAGAGAGAGAGAGAGAGAGAGAGGGTGAGAGAGTTGGCTTGTCGGTGCGGTCGCTCGCTACACGCCCATGCAAACACACGCGTATAACACAGAGAAGAGAGAAAAGCTTGGCTGGAAAGGCAAGACCGGTGGAAGAGGTGGTGGCTAATTTACTCGAGTTGGCTCGGCCTGCACACAGAGTCGAGAGAGAGGGAGAGACGGAGGGAGAGAGAGAGAGATAGAGAGGAGGGGGAAGCCGTAGGTAGCGGGGAGAAAGAGGAGGGTAGGGTGGCCGGAAGCGAATCTTGATTGATTGAAGGCGAAGTATCGCTACACTCGACCGGATGCGTCCCGTCAGTCTCCGTGGCAACGGAAATGCACGACGAATATAGCCTACGTCTATCGTGTCTTGTTCCTCTATTTATACGTGCACGTGTGTGTGTGTGTGTGTTAGCGAGGGAGACACACGCACCGGAGCGATGTATAAATGCACATGCCAGAGCCAGAGCCAGAGAGCGAGACAGAGAGAGAGAGAGAGAGAGAGAGAGAAAAGCCGAGCAGCCCAGGGAAAGCAGACACAGGGGTGTCCGTTACTCCAAAGAGGATTTCGCAGCTGTGGCACCGATCCAGTGCTATTTTATTTCTGCCCCTTTCTCTTCGAGCGTGCGCGCGCCCCTCTTTTTCGCAGCTATATAAAAAGTAAAATGTTTTCACGGGCCTGCTGCAGCCAAATAAAATGAAAGAACTTCGTCTGTTTAGCTGGTGCAACATATATATACACTGCGTGGTAAGGATAGGCGCGAGTCAAAGGTCGGGATAAGTTGGAGCGAGTGTATCAAGGAACTGGTAGAGAGAGAGAGAGAGAGAGAGGAAGAGAGAGAGGGATAGATAGAGAGAAGGGAGAGAGGATGAGGCACATTGAACTTGCAAAGGATTTATGGAAGTGCATCCTGTGGGCTGCTGCGCGCTTGCCAGTGGTAAAGACGGCTCGTTAAACGACCCCTGCATCTTTAAGAGCCCCCTCTCCCTCTCTCTTGTGGAAGAGAAATGCTCCAGCTGCGAAGATGGAGGAGTGAGAGGAGAGAGAGGAGAGAGAGAGAATCGCGCGCGTTTGGCAGTAAATTCGCAAGCCAACTGCTGACTGAACGTCCACCGAGGCGCTTAATGGATAATTTAATCTCTGCCAAGGCACGGAATGAGTAATCAACTCCCTGCATTGCCGATCAACTTGCGGAAGATCCGACTCTCCTCCTCCTCCTCCTCCTCCTTCTCTCTCTCTTCCTCTCGCCAGCACCGTATATATGGACGAGAGAGAGAGAGAGAGAGAGAGAGAGAGGTGGGCTACTGCTCTCTCCTCGCTATAGCCGCCCCTCCGCCACCACCGCGATCGATAACTTTACATACGCATATACAATGTTTACGTCTTCTCCTCCTACTCCTCTACCTGCACGCCTTCCCTTTATGGCGAATCTGCTTCCAACTATCGCTGCACACGCGCTACCGCCCACACACACACACACACGCGCGCACACGCGCGCGCGTATCTATGTACAGAGCTTTAAACATGCAGTCGCGCTCTTTCGCTCTAAGCACTGTATGCGCGACTCGCGCGCTCACCTTAAATACCTACGCGCGTGCGTATATATACGTAGTAATAATCATTTAGAAATTCTACTCTCTACGCGGGAGAATTCTCAGAGGTTATACTTTGCTGTTCAAACAGTGGGGAATATAAGTGAATGCCATGGCGAGTGAAGAAAGTCAGTATTTAGTCGGACAAGGGAGGATGGTAGGTGCATGCATGCATAAAAATCCGCGCTAAACGTCGAATTTTACTCCACCTCACGGTCGGCGTGCTCGTACATCTTGACCCTTTACTTCGCGGGATTAAAGAGCACAGTCTCGAGATCCCGGGGATGGGAAAATATTTTTCTCTCGCTGATTCTTCGTAGAGAAAAGTCCTGCACACGCCGCCTTCTCGCGTATACGACACACCCACACACACGCGCTTCATACACATATCCAGCCTCGGTCTCCTCGCCGCGACTTTTAAACGAGAGCAAGTACAAATTGTTATAGCCGTTCTCCTCGCTACTGGATTAATTTTTCCGCAATTAGAGCGGGACCAAGAGAGAGAAAGAGAGAGAGACAGAGAGAGAGAGAGAAGGAAAAAAAAAGGAAAAAAATAAGAAGAAGAGGAAAGCGGGCGCGTATGTCTACAGACACACAGCTATGAGTATCCAATTAGCGGGCCCTTCAGGTATGACAGAAGAGCTAAGGAAAATGCGCCCCGGGTGCAGAGGGGAGCACAGGGGGAACGGGTGACGAG
>UELU01104984.1:0-25480 GCA_900490025.1 Megastigmus dorsalis
CAGACGCACACACAAGCGCTCTCGGTAACCGGTAAACGTAAACACGATTCGGCGAGAGAAAGGAGTCTCGGAAAAAATTGCGCCTCGGTGCACACTTATACAGACAGGCACAAACACACGGCGGCGTGGCCCGTGACACAGTTTCCGCGCGCGCGCGACTCTCCTTGCAGTATACATACATAAGCCCCGCGTATTACACAGCAGCAGCAACAGCGGTTCGCTCGACTCCCTCACAGCAGCAGCAGCAGCAGCGGCGACGGCTTAAAAGCCCCGGCGAAAGGAATGCAATGCGCGCGCGCGCGCATTCACTCACTTAGACGGCGGAGCAGTCACGGACGGCGAGCCGAGTTAGCGTATATATGATGGGGAAGTGGGAGGAGAGGAAGTCCGGAGACAAGATGGAGATTGATCCGCGTCAAGGCTCCTCTGGTCCTCCGAGCAAGAAGAGATGCTGAATTTCTACTGGCTGCAGTTGATAGGGAGTTGTGCTGATAACCGATTGATCAGCAGTCCGTATTTTCGATTTTTTTTGTAGACTAAGTATAATGCATAGTTATTTTTTTTCTTATTAGTTGAATAATAGAGTATGGCAAACTGTATACTTTCCAATTTTTCAATAGTTTAAAGAAAAAAAAAACTGTTTTTACTATATGCTACATTATATATTTCGGTAAATCCTATGCTGGAGTAAAAATTATAGGTGAACAGTCTGTTTGCTTAATTTTTATCAGTCTCGATCATCCACCTTTGAAAAAATCATCTCTCCCAAAGGAGCACATTCATATATGAGATATATATGAGATCGACGTCGGAAAAAGCAAATGGAGAGAGAATCGGGTCTAGTCGACGAGCAGCTCGCGAATTAAAGAGAGAGAAAGAAAGCCTCGAGCCGAGCGCGCGCGCGACGATCTTCCTCCGCTTTCATGAATGAATCAACCGACAAACGGCGCTGCCGCTCTCCGCGTCGTGTGGCACACGTGAGACCTCATAGATGTCGTCGAGTCGCGCACGCAATCGATCGACAAAAAGAGAGAGAGTGTGTGTATATATGTAAGAGTCTTGTCTCCGCGCCCCTCGTCGGAGATTAACCTTGCTCGAGCGCGTTCCACTTAATTGTGCACGTAGGCTTTTGAAAAGTCGACTTCGATACATTCTCATGATGGAGTGGATGCATTGATAGACTCGTGTGTTTTGAGTATATGCAATGTTTAATGAGACTGTGGGGGTATACCTAACCTCACTTTTTGCAGCCGGCGGCACTTAAGCCAAACTTTAACTCGCAAGTTAATTCTGATGATTTCGATTACCCTTCTAATGAAACGTCTTTTCTTATTGTCAGTCGAAAATGAATATCATTTTAGTATGCAAAGATGGAGACAAAAGAATTTATACTTTAAATCTACATGGAATAACTAAAAGCGATTGCGCACGGAATCGCGAGAAGTTATATTTGAAGCTGGAATTAATGTTTAACGGTGTTCTATTTCGCGCCCTTCTTGCTAATGCAGCAGCTCAACTCTCTCACGGTGACGTCAGCCGTACATACGTAAGTTCCTATATTAAGTATTATATCTCGGCGAGAACTGCGGCGGCGGAGTATGTGTGTGCGTGACGTCATGACGCGTGTGACAGCATTTGCACTTATCGCGCAACACATTTTTTCATTTTCATTCTTTCTCACTCTTTCTCCCGTGTAATAACACTAGTATATGGAAAAATCTATATATACACACACATAAAACCTACAGTGTTTCATTACATAAACTTGAACAGTTGGAAACGATAAGAAAGTTTTCTATAACTCGCTGCGAAGTTAACAGATCGATATGTTGTGTGTGCTTCGGCCACTGTATAACCAGCGACACATTTTTTCTGACCGCGGCTAAATTCAAGTTCAGTTTCTCGCGAGCTAATAGAAAAATCGTTCGGCACGTAAGAATTGATCGGTTTACAAGCTTGAACGCTTAATAATTCATATTTTTAAAATAAAAGCATCGTTCATCGTTCACGTTCGTTTGACGAGTCGTTATAAAAACCATTATAAATTTATTAACTTATAATACGGCATTGATAGTCGCGCACAAACAGTGTTGTCTACGGGCTTTCGAGCGTCGCAGGCATCGCGCATAACCGCCGAGGCAAACGGTTCTTTTATTATCTACGCTGATTTTTTGCCAAGATAAGCTGCGTATTGGTCGTAATAATGTAATGGCACTTTTGTATAAGCGTCGGAGTCTGGTAGTGCACAATGACGTTCCTAATTACGATATAACCTATGATACCAGCCAAACAATGCACAATTATGATCCATTATTATTAAAGGCGATGCATAAATATATCGCGCTATAATCCTTAATTTGATTTTTTTTTTCAAGTAACTATCGTTCACTTATTAAACGAGTCCAATTCAAGCTTTGTTTCATATAGATGAAGGAAATCGTAATTCGCAACATTGACACCTTCGTAAAGGTGGTTCTGCTCAATACAAAACACCTGTGTAAATTCATATACAGTGTGGTGTGTACAAAGTCAAGCGAGCGCACGCAATACGCGCGAGTGTGCATCCAAACAAGCGGAGAATAGAAAAATTTGCACTCGCGTGGTTTCCATCTCAATAGCAACTTAATGTTTCAATTGTCGATTGTGAATATTGTATACGAGGGCACGGGTTTGCTGCATGAGATAAAAGTGTAAGGAATGACGTTGACAATTATATCCCGATTTTCCTTCTTCTGCAGCTTCCATAAGTGAATTCTGATTTGTGGCAACACATTTGTTTTAAGATGTAAGCAATTAACATTTGTCGTCAAGTCACGGAATAAACAGTGAAGTGCATTTGTTAAAACCATTGAGCAACGTTCGCACAATAATTTCCGTGGGTCGAGAGTGAGAATGAAAAAGCGCAGCCAGAATTCGGGGGGTCGGTTTCAGCGCAAAGAATATCGCAGTAATTCGCGCAATGCAACAAGTCTTACGACTATAGAGAAACGGATAGTCGAAGGGGGGGGGCCACAGCAGCAGCAGCAATAGCAGCAGCGGTACCGCCGCCACCGAAGACGAGCCGCGACGTAAACACTTTGCGGCAACTCTATACACACACACACACACACACACACACGTATAGTGCACGGAATGCGAGAAGGAAAACAAAGAAAAACAGTGAGAGAGAGTTGCCGAGAGTATTATAGGAAGAAACACAGAGTCGGTGGTGGCGACGGCGGCAGGAAGTGTAGACGCGCGCGATTGAGACGTAAGCTCGTCGTCGTCGTCGTCGGCTTCCTGCGCCGGCCTGTTTCTTTTCTTTCCGCCATTGTAGTGTGAACCCTTAGGTCAACAACCGCGCGCTGCTGCCGTTGCTGCTGCTCTCTCTCTCTCTCTCTTTCTCGTTCTCTACATTACGAACGAACCTGCAGTGCGAGCGTACCGACGAGGCTCTCTCTGTACTCTCTCCCCCTTCCTCGACGTCTATGGGACGTAACGCGACCGCGATTGTGTGTGTATATATATGTGTGTGTATGCGTGTGTATGTATATATATATATGTACTTTGGAGGGATCCTTCGAGAGAGACGACTGACACGGTTGGTAGGGCACACGTCGCCGCGGATCCGCGAGGACTGCGCCATGTAAAATGCAAGCTTACAGGTTTTTCAGGCTTTAGTGGAATCTAAATGCACATTTCTTCTTTATTTGCTAGAAAAATACACTATTTTACAAGGATGTGCAAATTTTTTGAATGCACTAAACATAAATTCATTATTTCATAAGCTATGAAGACAATGTCCGAAATTATGAAAGAGCGAAAGATAAATATAGCTAATATCCATGTAAGCTATGCTAATATTTTATAATCTTGATTTTATCATAGTACATTAAGGGTTTAAGGATTAGTAGGATTACATGTTTTTTTTCGTGATAATTAATTCTTGTCGTGTAAATGTGAGACTAAGAGTAAGGTTTTAATGTAAATTTTTTCATAATATAAAATATCACATTTAAGCAATTTCTACTAGCTTATAAAATTGAAAGAAATAATGTGTTCGCGAAATACAACCTTTACCAAGCTCAAGTTTTGAGATAAAACCTTACCCAAACTAAAATTTCTGGTAGAAACTTTTTTCCACCGACCAAATTATGATTACTTTTGTGACTTTAAAAAAATCGTACTAGCCAACATCGACCTTTTTGGAAATAGAAAAAAAACAGCAACCGTTTGCCATAAATAATCCTAGGAAATGCACAGTTGCAGGAAAAAGCAGCATAATCGGGTCTAAAACTCAAAAACTCTATACGAAACTTGCAAACAGCGAGTAAACAGAACAAATCGTGGAAAGAGCCTTGAAATGCCATGTCTTACAACATATAAACGATACAGCTCGGCGCCAGCGACTCCCAAACTAGCGTACAGCTCTATACGAGAGATATACAGCAACCGTTCGCCTTTTCCCATCGCCTCTTACTCTCTCTCTCTCTCTCTCTCTCTCTCTCTCTCTCATTCTAGAATTCCACGACGGCCTTGCGCGGCCCTGCTGCACGCGCGGCAGTCTCAATTTTCTGGATATGAAGTCGATGACATTGGCGAATCGATGTGTACGTTTTGTCGGTGAGATGAAAATATAGAATGCGATGCTGAATTTGTAGAGAAGCAATAGTCTCAAAGTTGAGGGTGTAGTAATTTGCAGGCTTAGAATGATTTTCATTGAAAATGTATTGTCATTTTCATATTGTTTAATGACAGCCGAAAACTTTCGAATGATTTTGCTCCATTATAAGAAGTAGCATTTTGGGAACCAAAAAATGTTGCAGTTTTTAATAAATAATAAATATTCAATATACTTTATATTAGCCTTTGAGGCCCAGAAACAGACTTGGCAAATAATAAGTATTAATATTATGACATAGAATCGTGTCTGCAACTGAAATTCATTGAAAATTGATGTTTATTCTTAAATTTGGGTTCAGCCATTTCGAAAGCGAAAACATTTCTGGATTCTGTAAGTAAAGCACTTTTTGTTATGGGGTCTAGTTTTAGGTCGGTTAGACGGAATTTTTTTTCCACACGTGCTTGTAGACATTCCTGTATGTTTGTTAATCGATTTTAGGCTTGTCTGGGACTAGAGGAAAAAAGTGCATAATAAAAATTGTGCGTGTATATGTATCGAAGCGCGTAGAGAGTGTAAAATTAAAATTGAAGGCGAGTAGCGAGAGACCAGAGGGAAATATACTTTAGCGCCTTGGGTTAATGGGTGAATAAACGATCGGTTGTCCTTGCGGTCGTGCGCAATGCCGTAACCCGTGCACTCTCGAGGCGAAATTTTTCGTTTTATGCCGCAAGGTACGAGAATAGTTCAGTGATTATCAACCCAATTATGAAGGTCTGGACTGAACTTTCTTGTTTGGAAAATCGTTTTCTAACCTTCGCTAATAGTTGGCGACAGTTTACTGCATGAAAATAGAAAAAGAAAATTTTCTGTTCATGCAACATCTTTATCAATGAAACAGATAGCTAAATATTCAAAATTTCTTAGACGGGTTTGTAACTGAAAATAAAAACATAATTTTAGCTTCCGCACGCACAGGGAATATCCGAACTGATGCACACTGCAGCCGAATAGTTGCGGCGAAGGAAAGACACTGTCTGCGTTGCAGCAGCAGCAGCAGCAGCAAACGGACGCAGTATGGAGAGAAAGACAGAAACGAGGGAGAGAGGAAAAGGGAAATCGAGTCGATATATAAGCGCACAGGACGCAAACGAGAAAGAGAGAGAGAGAGGATTCGAGTAAGGCACCGCGCGCGCACTGCACACAGGCACACGCTTCACACATGGAGAGAAAAGGCTCTCATCGTCGTCGTCGTCGTCATCGTCTCTCTCTCTCTCTCTCTTTCTCTCTCCCATGCCCACCTTCCTTCCTTCCTTCGCTTGCTCGCCGGGCTATATGCTATACTATGTAAGCTCCAAGAGACCCGTGTAATGTACATGTGGTGCATGTGCGTTTGTATGGGTAAGCGCATCGAGTGGCTTCGGTGTGTGCCTCCAGCTGCCAGGTTCTCTCTCTCTCTCTCTCTCTCTCTCTCTCCCTCTCTCTCTCTCTCTCTCTCTCTGCGGCTTTACAGTCTGCACACACGCCGCTACTGCTGCACATAGGGTGGCTGTGAAGTTCCTCCTTCGACTTCGTTTCTTTTTCTTATAAGCGAACATTTTCTTTCGTGCGGTTTTTTCGATCGTTAGAGATGATTTTTTTGTCGAGTTGAGAAATAAAGATTAAATATAAAGGTTTTATGTGAAATTATTCGATTACTAATCTTTCCTTTATCTTTACTCGCACATTACGACTCAAACAAAATTCCTTTATGGATCAAAACAAATGAAAGCGCGCAGAGTTTCTTCACTGGTCGACAACTTGTGTGTGTCTCTATATACACATATCCATGCGCCGGGCTTTCGCGCGTGCATCGGCAAAAGAGCAAATATGGCAGAGCATTCCGGTCAAGCTCTCTGGTATATATATACGTGTGTGCAGCGCATATACATGTGAAAGCGCGCGCGAACCGTGAGCGAAACCACAAACGATGCGCGCAACTGCTGCTACTCCCTGAAATTTGTTTATTCTCTCTCTCTCTCTCTTTCTCTCTTCTCCTCTTCGCTTTGCAAAAAAAAAGAAAATAAAAGGGATCTCTCGTTTAGAAGCGTTTCATGCGTCGACTGCCAGCTCTCGCAAATCATCAACCTCTCGAACAACAAAAGCAGATATATACCTTTTCGCAAACGATGTATTTCATATATTTTGCCTCTCGTAAACGCGGATGGTCCGTGTTACGCCATCACCTCTAAAAACTCGACAAATCCCTTCTAACCAAATTTGCGCTCGCAGATTTATATCAAAATAAACCCTGTAGGATACACTCGAACGAAACGCACCCCCTCTGATTTACAGCTATGATATATACACTCGGATATATATACGTTCTCGCGTTTCACCCTCTCGGTTTTTCCGAGTTCCGCGCGCCAAGGTAAGAGGCCGCACTTGAGGGCCGGGGCTGCTGTACACCACTACACACACTCGAGCTCGTCGTAGACAGGGACGACGCGAATTTTATACATATATATATGCGTATGTGTGTGTGTGTACAGGGAAGAAACAGCAGCGGCGAAGGGGGACACTGCGCTGAACTTGATTTTTTAATGCGCCACCGGAGCACACATACACACATTTTACGAGTGCGATATATTTCGCTTTCGGGCGCAGTGTGTCCCCGCGTGTATGCCAACCCTGTTTACTATGTCTTGTAATTTCTTATACTCGCGGCAATATAGTCGCTTTTAGTTGTTGTTTAAAAGTGCGCGGGCACATTTTATATATACACGACGTATTTTATTGAGCCGAGCTTATTTTATGAGGCTGCTCCGGCGAAGGTGAGGCCTTTATTCTTACGTTTACGGTGCACATCTGGAATATCGTCGAGTATATAATCTCGGATATTGAGTCGAGTGAAGGAGCGCGCGGAAATGAATTTTGATAATTGTTTTTTGCTACGATATAATATAGTGTGTAATAAATTAAAATGTGAATCCTAACTGTCTTACAGCTGTTTGCCAATGATTTGTTTCTTTGCTCTTTTGCGCTACTCGATATAGCTGTTTCGATTTGAATTTAAAGTTTACATTTTAGTATAAACCTGCGCGTGCACCTGCTGACATGTATGAGAAAATACACGAAATCAGTCGAAGGACAGACACACACACACACACACACATACACATACACGCGCGGTAATCGTGCATTTTAATTCTCTCATTGAATGCTTTCGGGGCGATCTAAATCAAACGAGCTGACGCGCGCGCGAAAAAGGCGACGCGCCACGTTACGCGATCTCTCTTCTCTCTCCCTTCCCCCGCTGTTCCTGCTGCAGCTCGCAAAGAACGTAAATATCCGGCGTTCAGAGCGACAGAGAAGAGAATTTTCTGCGTTGCTCGCTCGCGCGACGTTAATTCGTTAAATTTACCGCGGCGCGATACACACATCAATTAAATTTACTATACGACGGCTGTACAGCTCAGCCCAGCCTCGCCATGCAAAAAGGAGCAATGAAAGAAAGGAAAAAAAGAAGGGAAGGGGGAAAACAAAGAGAGAGAGAGAGAGAGAGAAACACTTATCGTAAATTCACAACGAAACATTCTAACAGCGTAGCAATGTGCGCTCTCTCTCCCTCCCGCGCGAACGAACGACCGAACGAGAATAAGAAGGACGGAAAAAGTGCTGTGCACTCGCGATGGATTTCACAAGGTTGAGCGGCACGAAAAACACACACGAAGGCAAAATCGTCGCGCATTTTTTTTTCTGTCTCGCTCTCTCTCTCTCTCTCTCTCTCTCTCGGTTTCTCTCCTCCGCTCGCGCCACTCGTCTTTTTCCCTGCGCGCGCGCTGAATCCTTTTTTTAAGCCCCTTTTACGCTCTCGCACTTTTGGTACTGCTTCCTTTGAATTTTTTGAGGCGAGCGCATTATTTTTTTCTTTCCATTCTGCTCTTGCGGTATTATTATAAAAGGTTGGCAGAGCGCGACTTGGTAAAATAGAAATTTGTATTTCGTATGTAAAACCTTGCGATCAAAGTTTGTGAAATTATTTTCAACATACATCTTTGAAGATTATTTTAAATTTATTTTGAAGATCCAAGTTTTATTAAACGTCAGTAATATGTTTTCAATGTTTTGTTCAATTCTAAATAATTGACTCAGTAATTCTAATAATAACAATTTACCGCAAACACTCATTAAAAAAGACGTTTCGCCTTACGCGACACATAATAATAGGACCTATTCTTGAAATAATAAACAACAGCAAATGCTCCGTTTCGTGAAATTTTATTCAAAAATAACTGATGACGTTGACAAACGTATCTAACTTAAAAATCTCCACCTATCACTGAACCGCAAAGACTAAATCAATTTCATTACTTGAAATAGTCTCAGATACACAGAATATGCATTTATTCTAACCTCAAAATTATCAAAATGATATCATTCGACTACAATCTCTGTCTCTTCCTCTTATCGCCCTTTCTCTGTTTTAGTAGTGTCTTGTATACACATTCATTTACATTGTTATCAGTTAAAACTTTTTTTTAGATTAATGACATGCAGAGCTACTGAAATATTTCGCGAGCACTGAACACATTATTGGCTAATATATACCGGTACAATCTATTCGCTGATCAAGTAAAGCGTATTCTTTAATCATAATTCTAAGTATCCAAAAGTTGAATTCCGGTGAATTCAGAGTACACAGTATAGAGCAAGAGTTGCTTACGTAGAATACTCTCAAAATGCCAGTGTACCGCGGAGGCAGATCTAGAGAGAGTGAGCGAGAGAGAGAGAGAGCTAGCGAGTTGCGCGTTGTCGGAGTCTATTTCTGCTCCTTCTTTCTCTCTCTTTTACGCTCATACACACACACACACACGCACGCACACGAACACATATACAGAACACTCCGGCTGTCTCGTGAGGTTATATGCCGCGCCATCCTCTCCTCAGGATGCGTAAAACTTGCTTTCTCTCTCTTTCTCGCTCGATCTTTTCACATTCCCCGAGAGCGAAGCCGTCGCACCAGGTACACACACACGCGTACACGCATATATACGTATACGTAAGTAGGTATATATCTCCTTTCGTGTGAGAACACGCCAAACCTACGTAGACAGCAGCTCTCTCTCTCTCTTTTACACAAACGCACGCACACATATTTAAGCCCCTCTTACGCTGCTTACGCTACCAATAAACATAATTCGCGGTGTGAGAGAGAGAGAGAGAGAGAGAGAGAGATTTGATCACGATAGGGCATTTTATTAATAAACTCCCGCGTTTGAAATTCCGGGGGCCGCGGAGGTTAGAGCGGAAAAATCGTCAGCTCTGGTGGCACTGCTGCACGCGCAATAATCATCATAATTAGCGTGTGTGAGAGATATCTTATATTTAGGTATACACTTCTTCTCTCGTTATAAATCTGAACGATCGCGAGGGGACGCAAAGATAGTGTGTGTGCCATAATAAGTGGCGGTGCAGAGAGGCGAGGAAAAGGCGTTTAAAGGAACGAGAGAACCGTTTTCGCTCTCTTTTTTTATCCCCTCCCTCCAGTTTTAAAAGTCGCCGCATAATATGTATATAAGGAAAGCGTGCGCGAGCTCACGCTCACACGTAACGATTCGAAATTTCGCGATTTCGAGTTTATTGCAAAACACGTTGTTGTCAATTGTATTCTCGTCTTATCGGATGACCCTTTTATCAACCTCAGAGTTCCAATCGGTAATGATAAAAAGTAAAAAATAAGATCGCGCTGCTCTATTAAATCGTTCGATGCAAGCCAAGTGCATTCGCGTGCATATAGAGACAGGGATATCCCCGTCACGGTGTATAGCGCATACGGCCCTGTGCTCTCCGCGCTTATATACGCAAATAAACCGTCGTCGCGCGCAAAGGAACGTCTAGAGGAGGCAACCGCACGTATCGTCAACAACATAGTAAATAAAGTCTCTCTCTCTTCGTGTCTCTCGTTCGCTCGTGTGTGCAGTATTCTCTCTCTTATTCGCTCGAGTTGCAAAAACATGGCGGCTCGCGATTTTGTTTTTCCCTCCTCTCGTTCCCTCTTTCCGCACGATTTCAAAATCCCTCTCGCGATCCCGCAGGCAGAAAGCACCGATACCCCCACTCCCACGGTCTCTTTCACTGCTCTCTCTCTCTCCCTCTTTTTCTCTCCCCACGTCCCGTCCATCGACCATATCCTCGTACTCACTTTAAGAGAGCATGGGATTCGCCAAAAGAAAATAGCAGAGGAGACAGCTTCAAAACACCGCTATAGCACACATATCGGAGCAAAAGGAGTAAAAAATATATATAAGAAACAGGCGAGAGAAACATGGCGGCTCGGTTAGAAAATTGGCGCTTTTCCGCTGTGCTCGCGAGTCGATAATCGCGGCTAATTGACAATCGGTTAAGTACTCACCAGGGCGAAGAAGTTGGTGTGGCAGTCCTCCAAGCTGGCGCCGTTAGTCTGATGCGAGGGGTGCGTCATGGCTTCTCCTCCATCCTCTCTCGGCACTGGCTCTCTTCACAAAAATTATTCGTACCGAGGGGGCACCTTTTTTCTCCTCCTATCTCTCTCTCTCTTGCTCTCCTTCTCCCTTTCGCTCTCTCTCTATAGCTATCTATGCTCTCCTCTTGCTTCTTCGTCACACTGCACTTACAACCAACTGTTTTCACTTCGTCTTCGTATTCGCCCGTGGTCTCTTATATATCAACTATACAGCCGTCCGTATACTCTAGTATAAGCATGTACTGCGCGAGAGTGTGTGTATTCTGCCTCTCCGCCAGCGAGGAGAGAAGCAAAAAACGAAGAAGAAGAAAAGAGACAACAGGCGCACCGAACGGAGTAGCGAATCGAGAAGAAGCGAAAGAATGAAAAATCGCTGATACTGTAAAAATCGCCGAACTTGAGCACTAACACGCGCACTAACACGTCGAAATACTACTCCGGTGTCTACGCTTCCTCCATCATTCAGCGGCCGATTTTTACACCAGGAGAGTAGAGGCGCGCACGCGAAATTCTTGCTACTGCTGCTGCTGCTCCGACGCGCACGCAGACTCGGGAGAGAGTAAGGTTATGTTCCGAGTCCGCGAGCGAAGAGACGTTGCGATGTTGCCGTCGCCGCTGTCGTCTCAGCCGTCGTCGACGTCCAGGCTGTCGCCGTTGGTTACGCCGAGGACAAGTGGAGCCGAGCTGCAAGGACAGCTAGAGGCTGGCCGGTGCGAGTTTTATCCTGGTGACGCGGCGCCCGGTCGCACCACTGCCCCGTGGCGCATCTTCACCCCCTCACCGTTCTTCCCGTCACGCCTGTTTCTCGTTGTTTGTTCACACTCTACGTTTGACCCTTGGGGTTCCTATATCCCCGCGACACACACCAGGAGGCTCTTCACCTCTATCTCTCTCTCTTGGTCCGACTCTCAATGGCGACTGTAAAATGGCGGACGCGCCACAGTGCAGAGCCAGCAGTCAGCCACCGCCGCACCGTGCGCGCTCTCGCTCTCGCTCTATCTCTCTCTCCCTCTCGCGAGAGACAGACACCGCACGAGAGACTGTTTGCGACTGTGTTATGTAGGCTGTCCTTGTTTTCTAAAAGGCTGGACGATGTTGCCGGAATTTTGGCGTAGCCTGCGACATCTGTACCACCGAGCCGGAAGCTTATGAATTATTTCCTCTACTTCTTTTTATTTTGGCGCTCTCGCGGATATATTTATTGCTGTTTGTTTGTTTGTCTGTTCGTTTAGCACTGCTTTATGTTTTGTCTCGGCGATTCTGGTCTAGTTGGCAGTGCGAGGGAATGGGAGACACTTGGCTTTTTATTCGTATTGATCTTGGTTCACTGTTAATCATAGATGAGAGAGGAGAAATTCATTTGATTTTGGAATATTGATATTTTTGGAGTATTGTTGTTTGCGGATCATTTCTATTTTGGAGTAGTGTTGATTTTAATTGTAAATGAAGGTGTAATTCACTGTTTTGCACTACTTTTTATTACTGTTTTAATGGTTATTTATGTTATTCGTTACACAAAATGTTAATTATTGTTATTATAATATGTAAACTTTTTAAATTGTTGATTTTACGATACAGATTTGGGCTTTATTAAGAAATCAGTTATCTTCACTTCATTAATTTCTCTAGCTTTATTTTTTATTTACATTGCACTATCCACAGCAATTTATTTATATTTCTCTATGTGCAGTTTTTGATCATCGATGCCAATTACTATCTAGTTTTGATATCTTTAAGTGATTTATTGTCTCCAACTGTTTGATATTCACGTTTCACTTTGAAGGCAAATTTCTCTTCACTTTTCTTCAGAGTCTGTGATTTGAACGCTTAGAAATAGTGCTTTAGAAGTCCAGCGAAGGTGTTTTCACAATATGCAATTTATTTTAAAGTTTTAATCTATATTTAGAAGCTTGAAGAAGAGTTCCTCTCCAAACTTTCCACTATATTATGCTTTCAAATCGATGAATCACTCTGTTGCCATTATCTGCAAAATACAATTGCGCATTCCACCGGTAGATCCAAGAATACACAGCCTGTCCCAGCGACTCCACTCTTCAATATTTACAAATTCTTTAAAGAATTCTTCCAAAATCCACTGAACACAAAAAATCACTATCCATGACTTCACACTTCACACTCAAATGGGTCCACACCTTAAAACATCCTCTCGAAAACCAATCACTGTCTGTCTGACACAGAAATAAAAATTCAAATCTCCCGCCAATCCTTATCAAAGCTCGCGTCTCCCATCGTTGAAAAGAATCAGGCAGAAAAAAAAGCGAGCACAACAGATGCACCACCTCCTTTCGACACGGCCTCTCCTCTGCGCTCGTCGGCAGACACAGGCAGAGAGAGAGAGAGAGAAGGCGATTTAAAAAGACTCGCGTAGCGGCAACGCCGCGAACTACGGCCCCGACACTCCAGCAGCAGCAGCAGCGGAGTTGTCCCTCGGCTCGGCGGCGACAGACTCAACATGGCGGCGCTCACGAGACATGCTTTCCTTAGCGGTGCACTAGCGAGATGTTCGCCAATTCTCACCTCGAGCACGGTCAGTCTCTTCTCTATTTTACTGCCGATTCATCGATCTTTCCTCCTCGCCTCTAACTATCTGTCTGTCAACATAACCTCTCGCATTAACTTCTCCCTTTTTCTCGCCCGCACCTCTGTCTCACTCCCACTCACGCACACTCGCGCGTACACACGTATATGTAATCAATGTATATGGTCGCACTCGGTGTGCGAGCGCTTTGCGATGATTTCAGAAGGTGTTGGTGATCCCGGCTCGGGGCTCAAAGGTGAAGAAGCCGTGCCAGAAGCCGAAACCGAAGCCGACCATCGACTCGATCATGGCGTCTATTGAGGCCAAAGGGTAAGTTTGTACATTCAACGAGCCCTGAAAGGTATATAGCACTCGCTGTACACACACTCCACTCGATAACACGCCGCGCCGATGTTTTCTTTCGCCGAGAGAGCCTATGATCTGCGGGGGAAAGCGTTCGCTCCGTCTCTCTCTTACACCCACGTATGTATATACAGAGCGTGAGTATACGTCAGAGTGTGCACTGTCGGCTGTATGTATACATATATATGCGGTGGGCCGATTGGAAGAGTCGAGAGCGCGGACAGCTCGGGATGCAGCGCCACAACTGCGCGCCGCCGCTCCAAGGCACAACACACCGACCGGCCATATTGTGTCTTTCTTTCTCCTCCCACTCGCGGTTGCACGATGTATATATATATATATATACATACTGTGTGTGTGCGTGTGCCTTCCCTCCCCCTCCCCACTCTGTCTCTCTCTTCTACTGTACTCTCTCGCGTATATACCCTTTGAGGAGAGAAACGAGTGCTCTGTGTGTGCCCCTTTGCGCGCGCCCACGACGACGACGACGGCGATCGGTTGCTCCGTTTGTGTAGGATATACACATATATACGTGCTGCAAGATTGGGGAAGAAAGAGAGAGGCTGCTGATGTCTTGCTCTCTTTTATATTCGCCAGGCTCGTCTTCTTCTTGTCCGTTGAGTGGAAGATGTTATACGCTCGTCTTACATGGCTTTATGTACTGCGGCAATCGGATTCCTTGCGCTTTTTACTGCGCTCTGATGATAGGCGCGTATTGTTATGCGTTGTTTAAACCCGTTAGCGGCTTCCAATTTCAGTCTGTGAGTCGCAAGTGCGGGACTGATTATTTAATTTACTTTCTTTTAATACATTCTTTTTTTTTATCAAATCGTACGCTATTATATTATAGTTTATGAATAAAAAAGGAACGCCAAATGGAATCGAGCATAATGTAAAACAATATAACTATAAGAGCAAAATAATTTCATAATGCGCTTATAGTGATAAAAGGGTCTGTAAGAGCATATTTTCTTCTCTTTGATAATGCTGTGGAGGGATTGGAACGAGGGAAAAATTCTTGAGTTTAATGCAATGAATGAGCTTGAGTTTTTTTCTCCGCAAAGTTTGGAGTAAACGAAATTATAGCCTCAACAACTTTCACCGTCTTTGTGATCCAATTAATTCATGTTTTATGTCGGGCACTTTCATTTTAATTTAGTTGTTTATAAAAAAAAATAATAGACAGTTTTTAATTTCAAAGCATTCGTTTCGCTAATAAAATTAAGCTGGTTTGATTCAAGATTTCATGTATGATATGTAAGCTAATTGCCGTGCTCGTGTTACGAAAAAATTCAAACGATGTAGAAGTCCAAGTTTAAATAATTGAATTAAAGTTCAAATCTCATATCGGACTAATTTTGACTAGTATCAGCATTATTTAAACTGAAACATCATTTTATTTTCCTTTGCTTTTTGTCTTTGTCTAAACACCTACCATCTATTTCCACTTAAAACATAAAAATAAAGCTTTCAATCGTCCTCGTACAAAATTAAAAACCAAACGATCCTCTCCAAATCAAGTACCGCAAACATTCCAGTATCCACGGAAATTCAGTCTCTCGCGCTATACGCACCGAACGTCGGCGCAACGTCGCAGGTACAGTCTGATAAAAAATATCGCTCGACTCAAATAGCCCACGGGGCTTGCCTTTTCCTATTGTCTGGCGAGTCGCTCTCTCTCTCTCTCTCTCTCTCTCTCTCTCTCTCTCTCTCTCTCTCTCTCTCTCTCTCTCTCTCTGTGAGCGCACGCGATTCCACCACCTCCTCCTCTTCCTTTCGTCATCGCGAGCGCACTGTGACGTAATGCTGAGCGTATATAGAGAGGAAGAGAGTCACGTAGACCTCGGTGCTGAGTATATATATACACGCCATAGAGAGCTTCCCGCGAATTTTCGCGAAATCACCGTGAGCGAGATAAGGTCGAATTATTGGAAGGTTTTGTTTATAACTGCGTATTTTGCAATAGGATATCAAAAGCAAAATGTAAAAGGCAAAATTAGTAGAGGGAAATAAGCACTTGAAAAGTATATGTACCTATTTCAGTAGTCTCCCGATCTTAAAGGTTTAAAAATGCTAATGAACGTATCTTATAGGCAAATATAAATTATAACTATCTCTAAATACATCATTTATCAAGCTGTTTCATGATATGGACATGATCCGCGCGGAGGTGTTTCATAATAGGTACTTTTACCATAAGTAGCTTTCACCCGTGCAACTACAACCTCATGTTACACTCGCACTCTTGTCAATTAGTTGGAAATCGAAGTTTACAATGGCAACTTGTTGCCACGGTGTGTGTATACATATATATGTATAGGTAGTCGAGTAATCGGCGAGATTGATTGGCCCTACACAGCGATGGCATCCAAAGGGAGCGAATGCGGCTTTCCGCACGCATACACCGTTTTTCCTGCGTCTCGACTTCTATACTTCTTCCTCCGTGCGAGCCGCGGGATGTAACAGTACAGCGCGCCGTTATAACCGAGTGAGAGTTGAAACCAGCGGCTGTCCTTGCGAGCTCGCTGCGAAATGTAACGTAAGCGTTGGTCTTGTTTCGACGGCTTCCTTGTGCGGCGAATTTAAAAAAACGTTATTCGATTATTTTGTTATATAGATTGAAATATCGCAAGATATAATCGTAATTGTAACATTCGTTTTCAATTACTGAACAATCACTTCATTGAATTATAGATTACGTACAAATCAATTCTGCCCTACATAAAGCTGAACATTAAAAAAAAAAGAACGAGGTAGAGTATTTTTCCATAGCCCAGCAATTTCCCTGCTCGGAAAAGAAAGGCAGAGAAAGGCGAAAGGAAGAAAAAAAAGCGTCGTTTCTTCAAGAAATCCTCTCACTCTCTGCATGGGTGTGACGGGTTATATATATACATATACATACCTATATATACGTATATCGAGATAGGACCTGCGGAATCCTTGCGCGCGCAAGCGGCTCATGGCGGGAAAAGGCGAGGAAAAATCCAAAAATAGCAGCTCTACCATCCGTCCCTTCGCACATCAATATATATATATATATCTATACATACGACGTGTACATAGCTGGAAGGGAAAAAAGGGAGTCCTCGGGTTGGCTAAATAAGTGCGCGCAAAGGGGGCTGGAAGTATAGAAGTTGCGGTGGAATTGACGAGGCGGGGAATGTGCCATAATATATATATATATATAGGCGATTCGGTGCTTTTGCGAGGATTAGCCTGCGCGACGCTTTTGTCGATTTTATTAGCGATGCGACGCTCGGGCTCTTGTATTTTACGAGCTTACCTGTTAGACCGGCAGGTGTGTGACTGCAACTTGAATTTCACGAAATGTACAGATGATGCCTACAGATATAACTTTCTTATTATTATTGTTTCAGTTCGTTTAAAATTTAGCTTAAAATTAAAGCTATGTATAATAAATAGATCGTGAAGTCGCAATTAAAAAGCGTTGGGACAATAACATCACAGTCGAAGTTGGAGAAAATAAAACGGGTGATGTTTAAAATATTTTTTTACCAAATTAGCTGAAAGTATAGGCTATTTTAGTAACATGTATAGAGTAAATATAAAAAGTACAAAAATTATACCGACAATGTTTAAAAATAAAGAGTGAAATAGTTTGACGGCTGCTGCAAGGGACATTTTTTATCAGTAAACTGCATTCGAGTATGTAAAAAGTTGTTAATAAATGATCAATTAGAAAATTTTTGCCAAGCAACTTTTCGGATAAACCAAAGCTAATGCAATTTTTAAGTTTCGACTACAAACGAAAGAAGTTTAGGATGGAGCTACCCCCAACAAAAGTAAACCAGTTAAATATTTTACGAACGAAATTACTTCCACCCGGATAAAACTCATATTTCCATTTTATTTTTTAATCTCATTATCGCGCAAAGTAAGATTCTCACTTGGAAATGAATTACGTGCGCGAAATACGCTATCATCTTTATTGCCTACTCTCCGGTACGATTCCAGGAAGAATTCAAAGCTTATAAACCCGAATCCCTTGATTATTATTTTCACCATCAATCCCAACTACAGACCAAACTGCATCGATACACACGCAGACGTCATTCAATTCCCACCCTCGATTCACCGCTAAATACTTTCATCCCATTGTAAACTCAGCCCCTCGTAACCCTCATCGACAGGCTTCCACTCGCAATCGTTACTATATTTATCCCCCCCCGACGCCGCTCCAATTTCTTCCCAAATATTCATAAATAATAGGCGGCCAATGCAGGTGCACTCGAAATGCGAATGATCCGCAAGCTTCCCGGGGTAAAAGCCCGACTACGCGCACACATACAGAGAGAGAGAGACACAGATACATCGAGGAGGGCACCACCGTACGGTACAATATTCCCGGCAGTCGGCGGCGCGCCGGCACATCGATCCCAACCCCCGCCGCCGAAAAGCTCGCGCGCCGCCGCTGCCGCCCCTCCGCCATCTTCTTCTCTCGCATATATATAACCCCTATCTCTCTCTCTCTCTCCGTACTGTACGAAAGAGGCTGAAGGGAAGAGAGAGAGAGAGAGAGATGTAAATGCGAAAAGTTTGGCGCGCGCCACCGTTACGCTGGCGAATGGACATCCAGTGAGAGCGCGCGCTAGAGAGAGGGAGAGAGAGAGACAGAGGCGGCGATTCTATTGATTTCGAGCGCGCAAAATCAATGGGGGAGAGTGCGTGCATATACACGTCTCGCCGACGGCCCGTTCGTTTTCTGGCTATGTCTGCCTCTCGTTGGGATGTGCGGCTGGTGATTGGAAGGATGCGTAAGGATATTGTATAAGGAGGTTGGGATCGATCGGTTGTATGGAACGGGATGCGGAGAATGATATTGAGAGGGAGTAAGGTATTTAGAGGTTATGCGTGGTTTCTTAGCGGTTGCGATGCGGTTAGATTGAACGCGGATTCGTGTTCCGGAATCGAAGCTTAGAGCGCAATTATAATGATTCCATCGATTGTCTTTTGAGAACGGAGATTTATTTGTGCAGTTAGCTAGACAGCATATTTTTGAAGTTAGAAAATCGTATTTTTTCATAAATCATTGAGCTGTATTTTAAAATTTCAACTAGTGCTACTTATAAATATAGTTGATTAAATTTAGCTTTGAAACTATGGTGTTGATGTAGATGAAATCGCGTGAAGTTGAGTGGAACGTCTTTGACCAATCAACTGGTACACGAAACGTCAATTTATCGTTATTAAAAGTTCTCATTAAATAAGAGACCCTTAGTGATTTAAAGATTCGGCAAGGGCTCATTTACGTATAAGATTTAAGAACATATGTAAATACTGTGAAAAATTACAATAGAATGTTTTTGCAACATAGACAAAGGTTCTGGACCGCATACAGCGAAATACATATAAATACCCGTATACCAACAATCACCTGTTTATCGCATAACAGATATACAACCCTGTATTAACCGTAAATAGAAACTTATAGTTCAACATCCGAGCAGTTATCGGTACACAACTCCTCTTGTACTTAAATCACAGCAGAAAAAAATCTGCGGAAAGCCACCGGGTGTAAGAGCGCGTGTATAAACAAATACATGGGAAGCGATAACGAGGCAGCAAGGCGGAACGCTAGGAGAGAAAGGGAAGGGCGGCGAAGAGAGAGAGAGAGAGAAAGGGTTGCAGGGGAAGTTGATCATCGATTAGCATGAGAAGCACTTGTACGGCGCGGCGGACGATGCGACGCGCGCGAGAAGAGCCCCCCTGTACCTTCCGTCCTCTAAACGCGCTAATTCCTATGCGCGATTAAAATCCTACGGGAGTTCCTTTAGCCATGCGTTTTTGTATCCTTCTTATTGATTTGTTCTTTTCATTGTGACCACTAACGACACTTTTTGAGATTATGGTTCAATCGATAGAGTTCATATGAAGTTTTAGCGGGGGAAAATTGATTTGTTCGCACTTTTCGCCCTTTACAGTTGATTTATGAATGAGAATTAAAATGTGACAGAAATATAAACATTTATAAGGCTAATTATAGAGGATAGTACGCAATGCAGTTGTTTATCTTCATTAAATGGTTATCGGGCATGCGATTTCTCATTAATATTTGCATTTATTTATCAGTAAAGTTATTGTTTCGTAGTTTAAATTTGTCATGAATTTAGCCCTCGACTTCAATTATGTGCATATTCAAATTAGATGAACATTAATTGAAATACCAAAAATCCTTCAACGAGTTATAAATCGAATACAGTTCAATTTTAAACAGCAAAGATTGCATTTATTTTCGGAGTTAAATAAAATCCCGTTGATATTACCGTTTATTTTCAAACGATATTTAAATAATTAAAAATATATGCCCGACCGCAAGTTGGCAGGTGAATTGCGGTTCGATCTCCTGAAACCGTATAATTTATTTACTCGTGTATATCGTTCGCGTTATCATTGTTTTATAATTATGAATGAAGATAAATTAAACACAGTAATTAAAAATATAATTGACCTTTCATTTCCAGATTCCTGCGATCTTACAAACCGTACGATCCACCCAAGGATGTCTCCGAACGTCTCGATAAAGTTTGCGAGTCGGAAAAGGTTAACATCAACGATAACACAGTCATCGAAGATCTACTTTTGAGGTTCAATCTGTTCGTCAAATGCGAGGAGGAGTTCAATCACGAGATCCCTAACTCAATGCTTACGTCCATCCGAACCGTAGGTAAGATGAGATCAGGATTTCTATCGAGACTGTACAAGTCCAACTACAACTAAACACTTCCATGTATAGGATAAGTAATCTATTTTGTTCTTTGATTTGTAGGTGACTTAAGAAATTTTTACATGACACCCGTTACTACTTCTACGCCTTACGAAGCCTTACAAAATATGGACCTGCCACCTAATTTACACATCCAGAAGGATTACCATCGCTTCGATCCTGGTAAAAATATTTATTTTTTTATTCGAATGTATCGCGTTAAGTATGATCGTTGCTGGATAATATTGGCAATGCCAATAATAGATGCGCGAATCCTTACACGATAGAACTTAATTTCACGCAGTAATTATTTTCTTATTTGCAGAGACGGACACATTGTTCGGCGGTAAGACGGCCTTCCCACATAACGCCACGATAGTCTCGGGTTTGAAGTACAAGGACAAATACAAAGGCCATCGTCCTGAGAAACCTTGGCCGATAAAAATTAAAAACTTAAATGACTTTATAAAGTGTAAATAAATATTAATGAAAATATGTATAAGCGAATACGAGATATTGTTTATTGAATTCTTAAGTTTGTTAATTCAAGTCTTCGTAAAGAATTGGACGTTTTTTTTTCATTTCTCCGTTGTTCTTTCTCTTAAGAAACTGAAACTGTACAAAGCTTAGGGGAAAGAGTTGTAGCTTTAAAAAATAAAATAATAAAATGAATTTTGAGAAGAGTAATTTGCTTTTGCTAGTTTAGTTATTGCAATCAGCGGATTGTACAAAGAAATTAACCGGTCTGGTAAGGAATTTTCTTGAGCTGCTCGATACGTTGATAAACATATGAACATCCTTTAATATATTTTCAAAAGTTTAGCAGAGAAGACGATGGATTTCACATTGTTTGCTTTTTTCATAGGCTAAAATATCCCAAAATTTAATTTAAAATATTGTAAATATATAATAGCTCTACAAGTACATACAGCTTACAAGCAATAAATTCTTCATAACAGATCGTAAAATTTACTCATAAGAAATAGCTTTATTAGCCTACGAATAAAGAAACAAGAGTCGAATCGCACTCATCAAAGTGCGTATACACTAGCTGCACCGAGACACAAGTATGAGAATAAGCTGTATAGGGAGTTAAAATCAATATAGCGAACCCCGTAAATGTCAAGGTATTGTAATCGTTTTCTCTTGTTTTTTTTTTTCCTTTCTGTATCGCTCCCGCGCGTAAGGGATGCGTGACGCGTATTATAGGGAGAGAAGCGACATTCACCACTGTACACAAGTATGTAGACGTCTCGCTTTTTTCAGTCCCCTTGTAATGTGAAGGGGATGCCGCCATCCAGCACCTTCGAAAGGAAATATATACCTTTTTTATGTATCACACGCGTGACTGCGTATACTTTTGATTTTGATTTTTATCCTTTTGCTTCGCTGTAAGCTTTTATTCGCGCGATTATGAAGCATTGCATTACATAACAATAAATCTATTCTTATTGTTTGCGAATTTATTTTTAGCCTTATTCAATATGTAGTAAAACACTGTCAATGAGTAAAACCCTAATCACCGACTGCACGAACAGTTTAGTTGGAATTTAAACGTAGCGAAAAAGCTAATAATAAAAGAAAAATCTTTTGAAAACTAATTGAAGGTCTACGCTAAGTGGAATTATTTTGCAAGCGATATCTAAGAATTTGATAACTAATCACTGTATCGAGCGAGGGTGAGCTGCAACTTTTTAAATTACACAATACCTAAGCGAAAGGGTATTTTCCGCGAAAAGAAGGATTCACTGCACACGAGAGCTGCACCGGAACGTGAAAACTATATAACTTATAAGCTTGAAAGTTTATTGATCAAGCTGTTTATTGGCTGCAGTTCGTAGAAGCGAGGAGTGACGAGTGTTTATCACTATACGAAGAACAGATGAATAATGTTCTGAAGAAAAAGCTGTAAAGCAAGGACGATTATTATGTATCGGTGCAAGTCGATTTTGTTGTAGAAGAAAGAGAATGAGTATTAAAGGCCGCAGTCAACAGGTAAGCGTGATAGAAAAAACCATTTTATGTACAGCAGACACGTAGGATATAAATGTCTCTGATAGCCTCCCCATAGTTACGATAAAATATATACGCGTCGCTGAAATTGTTTGTAAAATCTGACGATCCGCGTAAATAAATCTATTCAAATGAAATCCAGTCTCGAATCAAAATCTCTCGCCGACAAATCGAAGTAGTGCATGCCCCATGTCCTATATCCCTAAAATCCAAACAAATTAGGACGCAACTGCAGCTGTCAAATTCCAAGACACGCTCGCACGGGAGTTGAACTGTCTAGGATGCAACGCCGAAGCAATTAGTGTATCCCGTGCACGTTACACGCCCTCGAGGCATACACAAAACGATTGCCGATTGAACTGTACCAGTCACTGAACCGACGTGTAACATCCCGACAAACTTTTCTCCCCCTTCGCCTGCCACCAGATAAAAACTCCGCGCCAAGTCTCTCAAAGCCTTGACGTGCGATACGTAATATCCTGGCAAATAGTCCAAGTTTTCTCAGCAGTCAAAAACTTTGCGTTGGCAAAAAAGAAAAAAAAATGGGAAAAAGAAGCGAACGTGTGTATGTAACTGTCTGTATAAAAGCACGTGGAGGCTATACAGTGTAATCGAACCATCGACGCCCTTAGCAACGCGGACGCCGCGACTGACAAGGAATGCGACCGCGTCGCGTGCCCTTAAAGCTCTATCCCCCCCCCCTCTCTCTCTCTCTCTTTCGTATTGTTGCGAGCACGCGGTATGTACAGGGGTATATAAGTATCCAGTGGCAGTGTCTGCGCGAGTCTATATTCCTCCCCCATTCACCGGTTGATCGTCGTCGCGAGTACAAGTATGCCGCGAGCGGCGAGCACCACCGGACTTATAGCCGCGCGCGTACGGCCCGTGCGACGACCCAAGCCTAAGGTATTTTCCATGCGCATTATATATACATGTATATTGTAGAGGTATTTTGTTGGTAGATTGTATAGTGTTTCCTGAGTAATGGTATTTTTGAGGGGGATCGTGCGTGAACTTTCGTTTGACCGTTAAGGTTGGTGCGGTTAGTTATAGTATCGAAAACCGCTGTCGACTCATCGCTAAACGGTTTTCTAAAACCTAATCACTTATTCGAATGTATAAATCATATATAATTCACAAATAAAGCTATAATAAAAACAAAACTTGCTTTTATACAAATAAAATATCTTAATGAAACTAATTAAACTGACTATTTACTACTTTGAAATTTTATTTCGTATGATTAATGTTTATTTATTTATCTATTTATTCGAATTATTAGAATTCACGGACAAATTGTCTAATATACAGAATTCTTAAATTGAATTATACAAGGTGGCACTCAACCATTGGACTATAATCAAATACATTGAAATGCAATGTTAATAATACTTTCAATATTTAAAATGAGAAAGCAATCTTAAATTATAGGTAATTAAAAACTCTGTTATGTAATATATAAAAAAAATTTTAATTAAAATCTCTTTATATTTTAACTCTTTAAATTGTAAGGAAGTGCAATGATGTCTTCATTTCGCACAAATATTAGTTATGGCAGTAAAAAAGGTCTATAAATTTCCCTTGAATACAGATATAATTTAAAAAAAAACTTTAATTGAAAAATATTTTTCAAAAATATACAGGTTTCAGAGTACAAAAATAATATTTATATATAAATATATATATTTATAAACCTGTATATTTTTAAAACATTACTAGCAAAAATTTGCTAAATTTTCAAGACTTAGATTTATTATTTTTTGATAAAAGAATGATGTTATGAAAAAAATCGATCATCAATGGCTTTTGATAAGAAGAGGAGAATTGTTCTAACCTTTTTAAAATTTTATATATCGATCTTTTTCATTACATCATTCTTTTCTCAAAAAAGAATAAATCTTAGTCTTGAAAATTTAGCAAATTATTGCTAGTAACGTTTTTAACAATACAAAAAATTTCTAAGGATTGATAAATGTACTCTCTAAATTTTTTTCAGTGAAATTTCACTAATAATAGTGTATATACACTATTTGACCAAGTGATTAGTCGGTCACTGTGAAATAGTGAAAAGTCACTAAAAAAGATAGTGAAAATATTTCACTAATAGATTTAGTTAATATATACACTAGAAAACTAGTGCATTTTCACTGTAAGCTTACCAGTGAAATTATCACTGTAAACTTACTAGTGGAATTAATCTCTCTTGAAATTAACCTCAATTCGAACTAAAAAAAATTGAAAAAATGTAGATAAAACCTAAAAAATATTTAGAAGATCATTCAAAATAAAATAAAGTGATAAATATTTAAATATATAAATATATTATTTGTTCTGTATTTTTACATTACTTATGCTCACAAGAAGTGAGGCTACTAATGATCCAGATTTTGGATTAACATTGTAAATATAATGATCTATAAAATTGAAGAAATTTAATAGCACTTCAGAGTACTTTAAATTTAGGCAGAAATATAACTTAAAAAGCAAATCTAAAGCTGTTACTATCACGGTCTTATCATATCTGTGTAGCGTCCATCCATCAGCTTGTATAAAATAATATTGTTTTTGTCCATTCTGACAAATGATGTACGGTTGAATGCTGGTCTTGCTATTTTTCCTTTTGCTCTCAGCAAATTGGACAATATCTGAACCTTCCTGTAAATACAATAATTTTATTTTAATATAAGTATACTTAATATTTATTGCTTTAACAAAAAATGTAATTAGTATTATCTATTCTTTATGTTGTCTATTATT